>JAKLMI010000122.1:6648-41486 GCA_022813495.1 Pasadenomyces melaninifex
AGAGAAAAGACAGGTACATCCGTTAAGCTGTGGACACCTTGATCAGCACTAACTGGCAACGTACCGTTAACCAAGAAACCTGTTACAGCATCGATGTAGTTGACGTAGAAGTCCTCATTGTCGAAGCCGGTGATGTTGATTGCTGGCACACGTGGTCCACGCTTGTGGACAGTGTAGTTCTCTCGGTGGTCTGGGAAGGCTGTCACGCCCTGGAAGTACGTGTAGCGTGGGTCAACATTGACTGGGAAGTGGACACCTTGTGTGTAAACAAGGTTCTGGTCTGATCCAGCGGGCATTGAGGTGTTGGCGACGACGTACTGGGAGTGACCTGCCTCTTGATATGTACCAATGGCAGATCGCTTCTCCCTGTCGCCCTGTTGAGCGGCAAGATATTTTGTGTCCGCAGATCCCATGACATCGAAACCATGGCCGTGATCAGCAGTCACGATGATTTGAGTGTTGTTGAGTTCACCAATTGACTGCAAGTAGGCGACTGTGGCTTTGATTGTGTCATCAAGCTCAAGCAGCTCAGTAAGAGCTCTGTCATAGTCGAGCACGTGCATCATCTTGTCGACAGAGGCAGCCTCGGACATCAAGAAGAAACCCTTTTCGGGGTTCCTGGTGTGCAGAATTTCGAGAGCTTTGATCGTCATCTCCTTTAGGCCTGGCTGGTCGGTGGCGCTGCCGTTACCACCCTGAGGAGCTGTCTTTGAAACGTTGAGGTTGCTCTTGTACACATTTCGATCCAACCACTTAGCCATGTTACTGACACTGAAGATACCGAGAGTCTTCGAGCTGTTGCTAGCTGTCTGCAAAGAAGTATTGTTCAACACAACATTGTAACCAGCGTCAGCGAACAGCTTGTAATAGTCTTGACCCTGGAAAGACTTAGAGCTTGGAATGAACTGCTCAGCACCACCTCCAAAGAGGACATCTGGACCAGTCCAGTTGACCCAGGTATAGTTGGTAATACCCCTCAAGAACGAATCAACAACCTCGCCGTATCGACCTCGATCTCTTGTGTGGGCAGTCAGTGCAGCTGGCGTAGCGTCGGCGATGAAGGCCGTGGAGACGATTCCGACACCACCACCGTAAACCTCGCGGAATAGCTCAGCGATCGTCTCCACTTTGGGATCGTCGGCAGGGCTTGGCGAGCTGTCTCTGTACACGCCCAATGCGTTGACAGTGCTCTTGTGGCCGGTATAGAGAGCTGTAGCGGAGTTTGCGGAATCAGTGATGTACGAATCAAGCGAGTGTGTCATCTGAGATGGACGTCAGTACATGTGCAAGAAAACCGAAGCCGAACCGAAACGGCACAGAACGGTGGCAGAACGAGGACTTACTTGGTGGCCCAACACTGGCATCAGATCCATCTGCATCAAGCTCTGAAACTTTCCATTGATGTTGGTATGTGCCTGGCAGGGTTAGCTCGTCGTGTCCCTATAACGAGTGAAGAAAGTACTCACCATGTGTCGTGCAGCAGTAATCATGTTTGTGGTCATACCATCACCAATGAAAATGATGGTATTCTTTGCTCTTCGTTG
The DNA here is from genome assembly GCA_022813495.1 of Pasadenomyces melaninifex. Classification (NCBI taxonomy): domain Eukaryota; kingdom Fungi; phylum Ascomycota; class Dothideomycetes; genus Pasadenomyces; species Pasadenomyces melaninifex. The sequence continues at coordinate 8,193 of JAKLMI010000122.1, forward strand.
TGTTGGAATGTTGCGTACGGTCCAGTTAGCGACAGTGGATGAACCATTCTGGTAGCTAAGAGTTGCGATGTAGTTGCCCGGCTCGTACAAGGCCACCTTTCTGTATGCGCTACCCGCCACCTTCACGAAAGAAGGTGTGTGTGCATCCTGCGCAAAAAGGTCCTCGTACCAGCTAAAGTTCCATGTCGACACTGTTGGATTGGAGACGTTGAAGAATTGTGCAGCTGGAACAGCTTTTTGTCCGTCCCGTCCAATTGTGAAGGTGTAGTTCTGGTCGGGATTGGCGTAAGGTACCCGCTCACTACCGTTCTGAGGCGCGTGGACCTCAAGTCGGATGTCGAACCATTGTCCTGGCAAAAAGTCTGCTTGATCAGGTGGGAAAATGCAACCAAGTGTTGGACATGCACCAAGTCGCTGGAAGGTCTGAGCTGCAACTTGGGACGCTGCAAGCAGACCGCAAGCGACACAGGTCGAAGACAGCTTCATATCTGGACGCTGTAACTTCCAAACTTACCAGATGGGATGGAAAGTCAACCTGAAATGCGCCTGGATTTGAACCTGCATTATGTACTCGAGCTCAAGAGCTCTTCAAGAGCTATCCTGCCAATGAGCTTTGCTTCTGCAAGCATCCCAAACTTTTTCCATCGACGCGGTCCCACGTGCGATGCCACCAAAGGTTCGTCATACCGAGCTGCAAAGAGCTCGACATGCAGGGTTGCTTGCTCTCAAGGCGTTCTGACGCGCCAAGGTCTTGGCATAAGCCAGTTCCGCAAAGCTTGGCTGCACTAAGACTTTCTCGCAGATTCTGTACCAATCAAGTTGCCCACGTTCCCAGCTCTTTATGGTCACCTACAAGCACGACTTCCAGCCTCTGATGCGAGCCAAGAGTGACAGTCGGCCGGAGCGCCCATGAAGTCTAGGTTCTGGAACTGTCCGATGCCGCTCATGACCAATCTGGAAGGTCCGATTTGCTTTGAGAAAGCGCAGCTATCGTTGTGCTTCACCACGTGTTTACCCAAATTCTGTTATGGTGCTTCGCGTGCAGGAGCTGGTCTACCTCATTGGATGAACTCGCGAGATACTGTGAACGGCTCGATCTTTGTATGCTAGCTCATTCTCAATAGTAGTGTCTCACTTGGAGCATTTTGACACCATGTAACACGCTGCATCTATATAAAGATGCAGGTACTGCCGAGTCTGAAGACAACAGCGATGAAGTGCCAATTCTCTGGGACCAGCCACTCATTCGGCCTCATAACGGCTTTAACCGGGCTGAAGGCTGCAGATAGAGAGAGAAAGTGTGCCAGACAAGCCGTTCACGTGGTCGACTCACCTCGTCGTTATCAGATATCTCAACCACCGCAGGCAAAAAGGCAGACTGTAGACTGTGATTGATGTACGTAGATACAGTGTAGCTGCTAGACTTCCGTGCACGTTCTTGTCTTGTAGTACCAGCTACGCACAACAAGTAGTGGATGACTCCTTTGATCTCTTCAGACCTTTTGGAAAATCCTTTCACGCGCCACGACAGTACCTCATGTTGAACACGGAGGACTCGTGGCAAACGAACCCATATCCTGCTAGGACTGAACCCTGTCTACGGAGATGCATCGGCACAACGCACAGCCTGCTGTAGACGCGTCTCAGGCTGCAGCGCCAGGCTGTCATCCTCTCGTGGTACTGTAAACGACGTCAATGTGCACGCTTCTGAAGAATAGCTCTTCACATATTATGTTTATCTCAACTTAGCGATGGGTGCTTCCGAGTCGAAGCTAGTCTTCAAGAAGGGCATCTTCAGACTTTCCGAAGAGCAAGCAATTCCAGCCAATGATCCATTCTGGCTAGGATTTACAGAATTGCCTGAATCTGTTGAAGATGTCTTCAGTCTCTTCTCGCCGAATGATATACGTCGTACGCGCGATGGCTCCCTCGAGAACCTAGAGACGCTTTTGCTCATTGTGATATCGAAATTGAATACCCTCAAGAATCATCCATCCTTCCCCGATCCTGAACTCGCACCTGAACGTGATGCACTCAACTGTATTCGCGTTCTCACTAGACTTCTGCCTTATGTATACGAAGCAGAAAATCTGACCGAATGGGAAGAGAAGTTCTTCTGGAGCACGCGAAGGAGACGAAGCAGGAAAGCTCAACTTAATGGCGAAGTGCTATTCGATGAGAGCCAAACAGAAGACACAACGCAGCCCGAGCTGGATGGCGAAGAATGGGAAGATGCGAAACCACTCGCGGAAGAGCTGCTCGATACCTTGATTGACCTCTTGTTCTGTATTGGCTTCACGCTGCCGAGGTTGCCCAATGCCCAAAGCTCGATCACGTATGCGATATGGCAAAGTGGTGTCGGGTGCAAACAATCTCTTAGCACCAACAAAGACCTCGAGAGCAACAGATGCGAGGTACTACGACTTCTGGTCACGATGATGAGCAAATCGATGTACATGCCATCAGCTCTTTTGCCAGTACAAGGAGTGCGCAGCATCACCTACCTTGCAACATGCGCAGACAAACAGATTGTGCTATCTGTCCTATGCTCGTTGCTCAATACTGCCATCAAGTACAATACTACATCTTGGCGCATACCTTACGACCACATGGTGTGGAAAGACTCCCGACAGTCCTTGGTCGTATACAGCTTACAGGTATTGCTAGTCTTACTGCTATATCCGATTCCCGAGGACGGTACAGGTCCAACACCGAAGAATTACTACAGGCACTTTCTTGGTCGCTTGCATCGTCCAGAAGATTTTCAATTCATGGCTGATGGTATGACAAAGGTGCTCAGCCAGCCAATGCAAGCGACAAGCTATCTTCCAGGCACGCAAAAACAAGCAAAATGGGCTCCCGAGATGATAATGCTCTTCTGGGAAACATTACAATGCAATGAGCGATTTAGGGCGTTCATCATCGAATCCAATCGCATGCACGACTTTGTGGTTATGATGTTATTCTATGCCATCGAGCACAAGACCGAAGTCTCCTGGCAAGGTGTTGTGCGCATGTGCATATTCATCCTTCAGACGATGAGCGTGGAGCCTTCCTTTGGCAAGAATCTAAACAAGAAGTTTGAGGCACAAGATACCCTTCCTGCTTCAATTCGACTTTCTAGTTTCCGAGGTTCATACGCTGACTTTCTGATCATCTCAATACATACCTTGATAACGACAAGCAAGGGACGCCTCGATGCGATTTACCCGGCACTGCTGGCTGTCATCGGCAATATCGCAGCATATGTCCAAAACTTGTCCGTGGCTACTAGCATGAAGCTTATGCAACTCTTGGCAACCATGTCCTCGCCGAGCTTTCTGCTTGCCAATGAGACAAACCACGCACTACTTCAGTCACTTCTGGAAGCCCTCAATTCAATCATCGAACATCAGTACAAAAGCAATCCAAACCTGATATATCTGGTTCTACGATCGCGCAGACGCATAGAAGCGCTGAGAGCTTTTACCTTGGAAGGTGGGCAGCAAGAGCTGGAAAGAGTGGCCAGAAAACACAAGGAAGATACAGAAGCTGATCCAATCTCTCGATTATCGAGAGCAAGCACGATCGACACAAATCACTCGCGGCAGCCTAGCCACAATGACAATCAACCACAAACACCTGTAGACGATAGTGCTTTCGCCATTGGCGATGACGATGACTCGGACGAGGATGAAGAACCACGTCCGACGCCGTCTCAATCTTCGCCATCCCGTGATTCGAGAGCTCCGTCAGTAGCATCATCCTCTGCCGAAGATGCGCTACCAATGCAGATTCGAGGTCTGTCCGAGAAAGCACGTGGTAAAATGCCTGCTGGCTCGAATTCGTTCTCCAGAACAAACAGCATGGCAAGCTTGTCTCATGGTCTGACCTCAGTATCGGGAGGATTTGTAGCGACGCCTGAGTGGCTCGAGTCATGGTTGCCAGATCTGCCATTACATACACTTCTGACATTGATCAAAGTCCTGAGTCCACGATTGCCTTCGACAAATAATCGCAATGACAGCGAGAACGATGCAACGTCTCCGTCAGCCGCCAACTCGACGTTGCGCCACTTTCTCTCGTCTCTACCAGACTCAGCAGACCATCCACAAATCGCGGCCATTCTCGCAGCACCATCCACGATCCGTGTACATCTGTTTGAGTGGTCGACGCTATCTCTTGGTTGGTATACTTCAGTGCTCTGGTCACTGATATACACGGCGGAGATGCATATTGCACCTGCTCCGAGCACAACAGCATCTACGATCTCGAATACTGTAACAGGAAGTCAGAGTTCTGGTATAGGACCTATCGGTGTCTGGAACGGTACACAAGTCAAGCTTTTCCAGGTCAGCACAGAGGGAAAGCGAGAAGGACCAAGTTTATCTGCACCACGAGGTGCTGTTGATGCTGTGGGCACGAGACTAGTCGATGGTGTCAAGGGCTTGAATCTGGGTGGATTGATGGGCCGAGTGACTGGTGGTGTGGCATCACCGACAATAAGCAACGAGACGCAAGGTCGAAGTATGCGCGAGGTGTAGGCTTGTGATCTGTGTTTGATAGCGTTCACGTTCTGATGGTCAACTAGCATGGTCCGAAATTCGTGCTATGCAATGAACGATTAACGTCATTGTAATATACATGAGCTGTCCAATACTTTTTTCCTGGGTATCACTGCCAAACATAACCAAACCCAAACGCCGAAATCCAACTAACTTTATATCCCGTATGGTGTCACTCACATCAAGATCGACTCAACTCTAGCAGCGCGATTAGACAGCCTCGCTACCTGCAACAGTCATCATATCATCATTTTCGTCGTTCTCTTCATCAGCAGCTACTAGTCGTCGTTGCTTCTTGAGGTCCATTTTCATCAAGTCACGTATAGGCTGCACCACAGTTCTGACTCGTGTACCATGTCGTCTCAAAGCAGTGCTCTTGATCCAGCACAACTCGTCACCCACCAATTTCCAAGGCATCTTACCCATATAGTATGTGCTGTAAATGCTAGAAGCACGAAGTATTGACCAAGCTGTTCCTTTGCCGCCACCATTTCGGCGAAAGTCCTTGTAGACGTAACAGTCGCAAGGTCGTGGCTCGATTGAGTTGACCTCAATCATGAGCTCATTCAGAACCTCGGCGTAATCGACAGGATTGTCAACCTTGATCTTCAGTACGTCGTGTCTGTCTTTGAAGGAGTCTGTCGCACCCAGTTGCTTAATCCACTTTTGATGAACAATCTCGGTGTCTTCCTTGAGGGCTTTGAGCAGATCGCTGAGAGCCGGATCTCCTGCTGCCTTAGCTTTGGTAGCTAGTTTCCAGGCTTGGTCTATGGGCGCTTTGAGCTCGTTGTCCCTGGTATTGGCTGGATCAAAATCTTTGTCGAAATTGGTGAGAATACGGTTGCTTTGCTTCATAGCCACATCGAATTTAAGAAAGTCAAGTACGCTGATGCAAGCCTGGTCGAAAGCCCATCTGTGTTTAGTATCTGCAACACTGTTGTCGTCATAAGCTGGTGTGTCAGGCAGCTTGAATTTCCTGATGTATCTTAGCATGATACGGTTGTTCAGATCTTTCCAGGCTTGCGGACTGAACGAGTCGCCACCTTTCGCGCTATCTACCAGATATCCGCAGAGTGCGCCGAGAATCAGATATGCGGGTTCTTCCATGTGCTGTGGTCTAGCATAACACATCTTCTCAGCTAGTTTGGTCACTTGACCCAGACGACTTGAAATGCCGTTGAAGGCTAGGCACTTACGGATGAATGCTGTACATTCGATCGATGAAGGCTTTTGCGGACTGAAAGTGTCTCGCACGTAGGCATTTTCAGAGACAATGCCACATTCCTTCTTGGTAGGCAAGACTGGCTTGGCAGCATTAGTAAAGTGTTTTGTCAAGCGATCATCCCATATCAGCGTAATGGTGTCACCGTCATAGTCACCACCAGACAGCAAATCAGCCAAGGGTACAGACCCTTTGACTGGAAAAATGATCACGTCCTTCAAATGTCGCAGCTCTGGCTTGTAAACTGACATTACAGCTTGTATATCGGAGGGCAAATGTGCTGGGTTACGTGCGACTAGAACCTTTCTGTTCTCGAACTTCCATTCAGGAAACTCCGACACAGGTTGTGAGAAGTTCACCTGTATCTCGCCTTCTTTAAGCACACCGATTGGATCTGGTACGCAGAACAAATTCGTACTGAACGGTACCTTTATCCACAGCTTCTCCTGTTTATCAGCCAGACCTTGACTTACGATGCGCCAGATACACTGCTTTGTCAAGTGGCGGCAATATTCTGGGTGGAAACCAGCCTCGAGAAGCATGTCTGCTTCGTCCGCTTTTTCGTCAGGCAAATCACCGCACCAGCTGATCTCGACATGGCTCGATCGTGTTGGGTGCCACAGCTGGCGCCAACGTCGCAGTTCGGCTGGATCTTTCATGGCTACTGACAAGGAGTCGTAGTAGTCACGTAACTCTGCAAGTAGAAGTTCTGCAAGAACCAGTCGTGGCACGTTTCTGTTCTCGAGTATGCTGATGAGCTGGATGTTTAGATTAGCGGAAGTGCATGGATGCGACATCTTCACGACTTCAAACGTTCTCTGGTGCTCATCTGCGTCTAGACGATCCTTGGGATGTGGCTGAATTTTCAATTGGGAATCTGATACCTCGATCCAAAATCCACGAGAACTAGCACCTTGATGAGAGTCATGGTAATCAACGATCCAAAGACCCTTTGAACCGCCAATTCGTGCTTGGAAAGCACTTGGCATGCTTTCACTGTCCTTGCCGATTTCTTTCCAGATCGCAGTAGCTAGGTTATACGAGATGCGGGAACAACCGTCGGTCATGATAAGCCCGTTGTCAAGCTCTTTCCCGTCATCGCCCTGTGGCTTTTTGTCTGGAACGTAGATGAATTCAGACGGTTCTAACACCACTGTCGGTGTCGTTCTCGATAGACCAAGGTGGATACGAGCAAAGAGCTTGAGATCGGTTGATTGCGAATTTGGGTCAAGCGGAATGTGCCATTGCACTAACTCAAGCAATGAAACAGCTCGATGCCTGGGATCTGATGCTGGTGATTTGTGAGTGGCAAAGTCAAACCCATGGACGGCAAAGAGGCAGACTTTCAGACGATTGCCTTCCTCTTTCCTCTTTTTCTTGTTATCTTTGCCCTCGACATAGAAAGCTCGCCACATACGACCAGCAATATATAGGTCTTCCTGACCGAGCCAGTCCCAAATCTTGTTGTGCAGATCTTCGGGCTTCATATTTGTCCTTAACTTTTCGGGAATCTGCATTGGCCATTCAGGTGCAAAGCATGGTATGTCTAAGATAAGAAACCGATCAGCGCCGAATTTGCGATGGAATCTGCAGCTTCGATCTGTACTGGGAGGATGCAGCTTCAGATTAAATAGTTCTTTGTCTGGATTTGCACCAAAGTCGAGTCGTGCTGAAAACGACACGGATTTCGACTTTGACTTATCAATATAAAGATTGTCCTCGTACGTCCATGACTTTAAGTCAGATTTCTGCGGCACAGGTTTGCCAGCGTCTCGGCATATTGTGACAACTTCAGCCCAGAAGCGGCTAAATCCAGGATCATCAGTGCCACATACGGTTTTGATCTTATGAAACAGAGATCCAACATCACATCCCAAATGAAGACTGAGTCTGTATAGCTCAAAGGTGTACCAAAAGTTCAAATGTTCAGAAAGTTGTCTTCTTACGGCTTTGAAGGGACCAGAGGTTGCAACATCATCGAGCAATTTGACTAGAGGCTGCGAGATAGTATCAAGAGTACGAAAAGATCTGTTGAGATTGACATCAGACTGGAACTCGTGGTCGAGCTGCGTGCCGCCTGAAAAACGAGTCGAAGGGTTGTCTGTAGTATTATCCCAGTCAGCTAATGACGTATCATTCGAGCTTGTCGGGTCTATTTCAGGATCAGAAAAGACCGGATCGACGTCCTCTGACAAATTGGTGTCGAAGCTTCGGTTGAGCAGGTTGGACGAGGCCGGCACGGCACTAAACGGCTCAGCTTTCACTTGCGCTGCGGTGCTTACAGCCTGATCTGGTGCAGACAGCCGCTCAGATCGGCGTCTTACTGTCTGTGATAGCGTTATCTGACCCTTTTCTAAGTCGTCCTTGTCTTTGGATTTCTTACTCTGCTGCGAATCTTCGTTCGGCTTGGTTTTCTTGGTAGGTGCTTTTCTACCAGTGTCCGGAACGACTGGTACTTGTGGTGGAGGCGAATTATGCTTGCGCTTCAAAGAGTCCGAAGATTTCGGCTGTGTATTGCGGGCCATGGGCTTCGTGATCTTTGGCGTTTGGAAGCTACTACTCTCAGCCGCAGTCGTGAACGAGCTGGAAGAGGAACCCGAAGATGGTAGCGCAAAGCTGGCTGTTCTTGAGTTCATCACACTTGTGGCTGCGCTACCAGTGGTACGAGTATAGGAGATGGAATCTCGACATAGCTTGTACTCTTCTTCCAGAAGTTCAGCAAGAACCTCTAGAGCCTTATTGCGGCCTTCAAGCGTAAAGCGAGTGCGTGCAATTGTGCTGTTTTTTAACCAAGATTTTTCACTTGGCAGTGAAGGTACAGTCCCTCGCTCCTGCTGTGGTTTGTCTGCGGAAATTAGCTGTCGTCACCGCAACCATGACCTCAAATTCTCGTTCTTGCACTCACATATCCATTCTGCATATCTTTGCGATACGCTCTCTTCGAAATCATCGACAACTTTGTCCACGTCTGCACCGTCTTTCCAGCACAAAGCTCGGATTCTTGCGGCACATCGCCTTTCCAGAGCAGAGCTTCTACTAGCTCTCTTCGCATCAGTACCATGAAGTCTCTCGATACCAAGGTTCCACGTTGAGTTTAGCCTATCAATGACCTGATCAATCCTCAACCCTGCCTTGCTAGGTGTTGTCTGCATCGAGTCTTGCGAACGACATCGGATTGTGTCTGTTCAACGTGATTGGAACTTTGATTTGCTGCTCAGCAGTCAGCTTCAGTTCGAGGTCAAATCCAAAGCTATTTCGAGCTTACCAGTCACTATTTGATGCAGCAAACAATTTCAGATATTGAAGCAATTGACTGCACAGGATTGCAAGGTTGCCCAGCCTGAAACACCGTACTGCCTACTTGAACGCCCAAAACGCAACAAATAGCAGCAGGATCAAATCAGTCACTGTCTTCGCCCTCACGACGACCAACACGATGTTGTACCTCTGTACTTCTGCTGCTTGATGCCTCAAACCTGCGGGACCAGCGTTGAGGTCATTGGAGCTCAGGGGGATCCAGAACGGGAGGCCAGGGCCGCCAGCCGCCGTAGGGTTGCTGTGCAACCCGAAACTCGCGTTTCGCGCTCGACGCGTGCTCCTTAAATGGTTATAGAGCTCACCATCCTTACCAGTAGGTTAGCAGAAATGGGCTTACTGTCTCCTAAATGCCGACTTCAGGAAAGGACTGTCTGTTGCAAGACTTCTGCGCCATGTAAGCGCTCTCAGCTGCATGTTCGGAGCCTACCCTTCTGCTGAAGAGTGGAAGATCTTGTGCTCGGCGTTGGAGCATCGTGAACGTAGGAGAGAAGATGCTTTACGCAGAACTCTCGAATACGATAATAACATTCAGGTGAGATTAGCAGTCCTGTAACTATTACTGCCGTGGCAATGAGGCGACTTCCATCTCGACTCGGTATATGCTCATCTGCATGACTGACTCTTCCAATTTCTCGTGGCGATAAGTGCAAGTGGTCGTGGTGGTGATGACTGGCAACTTGCATACGATGTTTTCTTAACTCGTGCAGGGATCGAGTATGCCACAAGCCTTCTAAAGATGCTTAGCATTCTAGGGATGTGTGAGCCAAAAGAGCCCTGTTTTCGTCAAACCAACTGATGCGTTTGCGGCGAGCGGATCGACGGGAAGTTGCCGGGATCATTTCTCGTTGATTCATCGACAAGACATGATCCGAAGTTCTGTTCGCAACAAATAACAACAACTGTGAACGAACGGATATACACAGACATAGTTATTTCTTTCACATCTTATTGTTGCCACCTGTTGGAAAGAACAGGCAGTCCAGGCAGTATTCTCCACAGCAACCATACTCGCTACATACCAGGCATGAATCATTGGTCATCATTGCTTCATTCCTGACGCTCCACAATCATGGAGGAGCTACATGGTCCAGAATCCTGTAGCTGCTGTCGTTCTAAGTCATCTGTTATGCCATCAACCTGGTTACGTATGTCCTTGCTACTGCTTTTACGGGAATGACTTCGCGATGAACGAGGCCGATCTGCTCAATCTCCTGCACGTCTGCTGCCTTTTGGATTTCTGCTGCCACTGGTACCTGTTAGCCGAATCGCGTATTAATATAAGCAGACTTACAAGCTGATCCGTCTCGCCACACCCTGCAGGACCTGATCGTTGTCAGCTTCTCGAGCTGCCTTTTCGAGTGCGTGCTTCCTGTCCTCGGCACTCTTCTTCTCGATCTCTTCCGGGCTAGGTGGTAATCTTTCGTTCTGCAAATCGACCTTTCGTGCATCTTCGAAATTATGGATAGCCTGCTTAATACCTTCAGCACCTAACATAAGAGTGCCGGCCGGCAGCCTGCCACCAGAAGCTGTCTTGAGCTCGGTGACACGTTCCGACTCTTCTCGCAAGACTTGAAAAACACGAGATAGACGACCGATGGCCAAGATTTTGTTCTTGATCGCACGTCTCTTTGCTTCTGTCGAGTCGCTGTCTGAAAGTGATGGCGATACTGGACCGGATAGAGGTGTTTCGTCCTCGAGTTCTTCCTTCGAGCACGTGTTCAGGATAGCGATGAGCATGTCAGTGATCTTCTCGCCAACAAAGGGTAAAGACCAGGTGAAGACGTCCATGAAGTTTGGTAGCCAGTATGGATGAGGTGTGCAATTAAATTGTCTGATGTTCATGACATTGTTCTCGTACTTCAGCACTGCTGCCTTGTTGTTATAGACATCCAGATAATTTGGTGCTGAGAAAATAGTCATGACACTTGGGAAGCCGGTCGTTCTTGTTTTGCGGTACATTCTGTAGCCAGCATCTTGAGCTTCATGCGCTCTGATGATCGATAATAGGTTGTTCTTCTCCAGGAAATTGCAAGCTGCAGGATAGGAGAAAAAATAGGAGCAGCCTCGAACGTGGTTGTGTACGAAGAACTCGCCAGTCTTTTCTTGTCCGAATTCTTCTAATGGATCTGCCCATAGTATGTCGCACATAAGACCGTGTGTAGGTGGCTCTCGGAATCGGTCGATGTTCTTAATATCCTCAAGGGTATGTAGCTCTGGACTCAGACCTCCATGTATACACAAGAATTGCTTGTTCATGACAGCTGCGAGTGGTAAAGCACAGAACGAGTCCATGCATGCATCGTAGATCTTTTCCGAGTATTTGTGCTTGCACTCGAGCTTGAACGTGAAGTAATCTGTCAAATGTCGGCATTCGTGGTTACCTCTTAATAGCCACAGTGTGTTCGGATACCATATTTTCAGTGACCACAGATACAGCACGCATTCGATACTGAAGTAGCCTCGATCAACGTAATCACCAAGGAAGAGATATCGCGTTTCTGAAGGATCGCCTCCAACCTCAAATAGCTTCATCAGGTCAAAATACTGTCCATGCACGTCGCCACAAACTGTGATGGGCGCATCCATTTCCAGTAAATTTGGTTCTGCCTTCAGCAATTTCGTGCCTTCTGCTATGATCCATAATGCCTGCTCTTCAGTAAGCCGTCCTTCGCGAATAAAGTGGTTCTTCAAGTATGCGAGATTTGGCTTGCTGCGATCGGCTGGAGAGAAGAAGTCTTCGTCTGTAGGTACTTTCATAGCAGGAGCCTGTACATCTGTGCGTTGTCAGCGTTGGCCCCAACAATCCTGCACAATCGACATACCTTTGCAAACTCTTTCTTGCGTACTGACTTGTGATCCATCTTCCATAGTGTGGAGCGTGAAGTCTATGTCAGGCACAGGCTTACGGTTCACGACCGCATCTTTCATATGTGCTTCCATCCTGGGTCGTGTAGCGCACTAGGCGCAGGTCAAAATACTTGCGTCGACTTATACAATATATCGTATGTGCAGATAAGGATAAAGCTCAAGAACGGTCAAGTGTACAAAATACTGCCACCGACTGCTGAACCGGTCAAATAGGCAATTGAGTCGATCGCCACTGGCAGCAACAGCAAACGGAATGTCAAACAGAAGTACGGCGAGCTCTTCAGAACCAAGAATGAGAGTTTATATTACCACTGGCTTGCGTGCACCAAAGGATAATGTCAGATTATTCGCTTCTTGTTGCTATTCATTCGTCCATATCACAGCTGAATGCCTGTTTGTCAGTAAGCGGGAGCACGTGCTTTGGAAACACCGCTGGAGCTCGGGTACTACAGGCACAAGGCGGCCACTTATGGTGCCAAGAGTAGACAACTGCCTCGAGCGACGGCAGGCCTCAAGTCGACAACGACATCGTCCTTCTCTGATATCAAACGGACACCATGTTCGATACACACAAGACTCATCCTCTACTCGCGCAAGTGCCCTTGACCATCAGTCCGTTTGCGAAAATACCTACAGCTGTAACTTTGCCATACACTTTCAAGACCGTGCCCACGTCACTTCCACCATCAGTCTTGGCTGACGATCCGAATGGGGGTAAGCCAAAGTACGTGAAGTCATCAAGCGGACATGCTGCTCACCCCGAAGACATCATTAATTCGTGTAAAGCTCTCCAAGAGCATATCGCCAAAACTGCTGAAGATGCAAGGAAGAGCATCGAAGAATGGGAAAAGCAGATTCGAGAACGAGATCTAGCTGAGAAGCGAAGAGTTGCTCCTGGATGGCTCGATCGTGAAGAGAAGCTTCTCCAACCCATGGTCTCAGCAAAGAATCAGGACTTGCTTGGCGAGCAGCCAGCTTCGCAGATTCAGGCACCAGCTATGTCTCCTAGTAAGGAGGGAGAGGAGCTCGACAGGGCTTTTGGTGGGCTCAACGTGAGATAAGCATATCTATCAACGCCACTGTCCGACAATCCGCTATTTTATTGTTATGGGAGTCAATAGCAATCAATGCACCTACGATATGGCCTGCCTGCATGCAGATCCTAAGCAGAAGCACGTTTGACGACAACCAAGTCTACCGCGAAGAGTCGCGCTGACAATTGTTGTCAATATGTAGACATCATTCATAATGGCAGAATCTTCATGATTTTGTGCAGTGGAAGGCCTCAGCCAGTCGAGCAAACATGAACCGCAACGCTATAAAGGCATTCAGCTCTGCGCAGGTATGAACTTGTTCCCTCATACCACATCTTTAACTGCAGCTCTTCATTTGAGGTTGAAGACGAACCATGGCAACATGCACAGAAGTGAAGTGCTGGCTTCCAGTAACCCTTGCACTCCTGTTCTTTGGAACGGTGTTGTTCTTTGTGGCGATCATTCAACCACTCAGGAAAGTTTTCCGGGATCAACTCCTGAACAACCAAGGGCCATTCAACACTCAGGGTTCTACTGAACCAAGCACGACTTCATCTGTCCCAGACGGTGATCGTCCACGAGCTATAAGTCAGACTCAAACTCAGACCACAGGCGTTATATACGAGCACTACGATGATTCCAGCGACAGCTCGTTGGGAGCGAACTCAAGTGACAATGTTAGACCTCCATCGGCTAGAAGAGGGCCTCCACCACCTATTCGAACATCGATTCCTGTACGAACAAATGCAATTGCGCAACATGATTTCCCTCCCGAGGTAACTCCTCGTCAGCATGTCCATAACGGACCCTTATTGGGCGTGGTTATTCGCTATGAGGAAGTCCCAAATCTAACACTCAGTGAAGAGATGGACTCTCAAACGGATGATGCGCCGGAGGGGGATTTGACTGTGGGAGAAGGTTCTGCCAGGCGACAAAGCGCTTGACGCCGGTTTCAAGGCAAGGAATCAACTCACTATTCCCAGATGCAATACTCGAGCTCCGCTGTCAGCATGAATAATTGAGAGCATGCAGGGTTTGACAATGCTGGTTTCAAAAAAGGAGAACTAGTGACGTCATTCGATGTGCTCGCGATTGGGAGCGCCTTCACTTCTCTACAGGAGATGGCTGTTAAGACGCTCCGTTGAAGAGGAGGCTGGAAGAGAGTTTGTATGACATGTGTTGCTCTTTGTCTCTTGTCGATTGCGAGGTTTTCTGTTTGCCTCTTATTGTGTTTGGCCGTTGCAACTAAAGATGCCCTTCATCGTGCTGACTTCAACACACATCTGCATTGGTCTTGCTCATTCTTAGAGCAACGCAGTGAAAGCGAGAGCTCTCGCTATCATGACATGCGGTGTTTACTGTGAGCCCACCAGCCACGTTTGACTCATGTGCCGGGGTCGTCCTGCAAGCCTACGAGTCGCAGTGACTCCAATGCTGGTCGACGATAGGTCATCAACAACCCGTCGTGGCGCATGGGATGCCATATTGGGTCATGAGACCTCCTATTGGTATACTACTATGTATATTACAATCACTACCTCGCCTAATCGGGTAAGCAAACGACGATGGTGATATTGTTGAGGTGGCGTCAACTGGCCAACATGGATGTTTTGGATCTGTCAGCACGCCTGGACCCGTCTGCAATTACTTCTTCTCGGAACTCATTTGTCTTGCTGCATGCTTCTGTACCTGGTACATACAGTTAGTCAGGAACATCAGAATGGCTGACAGATCATTGTCAACATTGCTCGGGCTTCCAGCAGAGCTTCGCTTTCTTATTTATGACCATTGCTACAATTTCGGGCAGTTGATAGTTGCGAGACACAAGAATGAATGCCCATTCGAGTATAATATGCTTCACGTCAATCGATTCTTGAGAGACGAGGCATTCAACTACATCCTTTCACGAAACCAATGGGTTGAACTCGCTCTCGAGCAACGGATCAAGTATGTTATGGCTTCAAAAGGAGATGACGTTCTTCAGGTCGATAAGCAAGCACGTCCGTCCACAGCACAACTCCTCGGACAGTGCCTGCAAGCAGCGAGTCTTTCCAAGCCATGGATTCAGAAGCTGAGACAACATACAATCATGCAGGTACATGTGGCTATTTCTCGCGTGGAGCTTACTAGAGAGCAGTTGAGACGTGATTTCGCAGGCTTTTCTCACGAATACGGTTTCATGCCATACTCCCTTATCGGGTTCTTCAGCATGTGCGAACAGATCAGCTTCCAGCACCAGCCGGATGTAATAGTGCACTTCAGACAGAATCAGCGCGCTGCCGCCCTAGCAGATGTAGCGAGCTATCTTGCACCATTTGGACTCGTGAGAGACGCAGCTTCAGTCATGATTAAAGGCCTCGAATTTGCCCAAAAGAACTTCTACACAAGGCTCGAAGACCATATGGAATCCTCTCTAAACTCACTCTCTGAATACCGGAGCCTCATGCTCGCATACGAAGAAATAGCTGACCATTGTCTGTCACTGTTACCCAGCGATGGCTTCGAGGAACGATACAAGAATAACCTCAAATGTACATTTCATTACGTTAGTGAAGCTTTGGACTGGGCTAAGGAGTATCAGAAGCAGGCTGCAAGATTCGGGTGGAAGACGACTGATACTAAAGCCCACTTCGGTGCCATGTCAATTGTCACAGACGTCCTCAACAAATATGCATCAACGGTCGTCAAACTGCTGTATTACTATGAGACTCGTCCAGGTATGGACACAGAGACAGCCAAACTTGTCTACTGCGAGATCTACAATACAACAAATGCCCTCAGATCACATCAGTATATTGGTATGACGCACGAGCAGCGTGCTGCAATTCATAGCCACCTAAGCATTGCACTTGATCACCATGCATGGTTCGTGGCGGAGCCTGAGAGAAAGAAAATTGCACTGCGTTGGCAGAGGAAGAATGCTCGTGGTTCGCTCGTTCCAGAAGAGCTCGATTTGCTCAAGCAGTCTATCCAGCACGCAAAACTAGCCACAGTGGCGCATCAAGAGACCGCTGCGAAAATGCTCAATCTTGATAAAGTGCATACATTGGAGCATGAACGATTTCCGGCAGGTGTGGAAATTGACCAGGGCGTGATTCACTTGAGCAACGGCAAGGGCGAATGGAGAGGTGCAAGGACATGGATAACACGTAATTTCCCTATCGACGAAGCAGAGTGGTGTATACCAGAATCGCAGAAGGACTACTGTGAATCTACCGAGGAGCAAATGAGGGACTTTGAGAAGGAGATGGGATTGCCGATGCAATTTTTTAAGACCAGAACCGCGAAGGTCATGATGCGCTTGTTGGGTCCAGATTTGTACGAGAAGCTGTTACACTAAAAGAAACAGACAACATGGGTTGGATGACATATCATAATATCATTATCGTTCTATCGAAATTTAGCTTTTCTCTCCTTCCATCCGTCTTGCGGCCTCAGCAGCTCGCTGTCTATCTTTGATACTCTTCCATCTCATAACCCAGCAAGCAACAGGAAACAACGCCGTGCTAACGGCAACCCAAGCCAAAAGCACTCCAAAATTCAGCCCGAGCTGATTCTTAGTCCCAAAAACCAGCGTCTTACTACCTTGTACGATATGCCGTAACGGCCAAGCATAACCCCATTTATAGAAATCACTCGCCAATTCAAGAGCATAGAAACCCGTAGACACATTCGTAATGACCCAGAAAATCAAGAACAGTGCTGAATATGGTAATGGTGATAGAGCAGACAGCAGCATAGCCATATTCTCACATGCTAGTCCTAGCGCAGCCATGCCAATGAAATTGAGCATCCAGTAGACGACCCAGGTTGCGTGACCGAAAGGGTTTGCGTTGAGCACAGGTTCGGTCGTTGGCCAGCCTCCTGGTGGTGATGTATTCGAGAACGGTATCTGGAAGGCGAGACTGACGAGGCTGTATGAGAGCGAGAGGAAAAGGTATGCTGTTATTGTGGCACACCAGCGGTAAATAATCAGCTGGACGAATCGAAGAGGTGGATGTGGTGCGACTGGATTCGGCAAGACGAACTTCATGTGTGTTGGGATGAAGAATGTGAAGCTGAAGAAGGCGATGATGATGAGGTAGATAAGGCCGATCGTGATTGTTGGTATGGCTGCTGGCGGATCGAAGGGTCGAAGATTCAGCATAGTGAAGCTTATGCCGGGACTGATGGCTTGTGGTGAGCGTGCGTATGTTGCTACATCGAGGGAGTCGTTGGACAGGACTTGTTCGGCCCAGGTTCGACCGAAGTCGGTGACAATGGTCAGAGCGAGAGCTTCCAGGACGGGCACGATGTGGAAGTTATATGATTCGACATCGCGAGCCTGGTTGTAGACTATTGCTGCCGCACCTCGAGGATCATAGGATGTGTTTCCTGTTGCAACAGCTTGCTGTAGTAGTTGAGTCGCATTTTCGTGAATGATGATAGCAGCCCAGATGTCTTCCTTATATACTGCAAGCCTAACTTGCTCGGGGTCATTGTTGTAATCGGCAGGACTGGGGTAAAAATATCCTAGGTGATCAGAGCGCGAAGCCGCCTCAGCCTCACAATACTGTCGTACAAAGGGTCCAACTATCGGTGTGTATTCAAGCGACAACGACTCGAAACTAACCACAGCAATAGTGACCCTTGGCATATTCTTCTTGACGTCGGATATCACTCCCCAGTATATCGACAATATTCCCATGACAGCGGCACATAATATGAGTAATGTTCGAGCATACTTCAGGCCAACTTGTTTTCGAGTCTGCGATAGACCTTTGTGCCAAAAGCCGACAGGAGCCGGTGGTCCAAGCTTCATCTTCTCCTCGTCAATAGAATCATCATTGATCGAAGGACTCCGTGGACGTAAGCTGTCTGTATCTATGAATTTCTGTTGTTTTCGTACATCGTGCTCAGCGTTGAGAGTGTTGAAAAGTGTCTCTAGTCGTTGGTCATCGAAGGGCTGAGCTGTGTTGGAATGTGTCTGAGAGTGGAATGCATAATAATCATCATAGCCAGGTGGTGTGGGAGGTGTTACAGAGTCAATGCTTTCATCGTCCTCGACAGCTGTCGAACTTTCACTCGTACTCTCACGATATGTGCTATGCCTGCTCAGCATATTGCGGTCAAAAAAAATATAGCTTAAGAGATCAGCTGTATGAAATCATAAGCCTTGGAAAGATGCAAGACTATAGTCAGGTGCAGGTCAAAGACTTGAGTGAACCACAACGGTTGAGGTTGTTCATAGAACTCCAGACCACGGTGAATGCAACGCCGGTAGTAACGTATGCTGGTCCTGCTCGTTCAAAGGCAACCTCCGCTTTTGAGTGTGGTCTTCAGTGCCTTGGCCCGAATATGCAAGATAGTGGTGATCTATCCCTGGAGAGCAATACACTACCAGTCCTCCGCTCTTGGCAGTGACGATCATTCGTTGTTGTGTTCGAAAGGATTCAGGTGACGAAACAAGGATTAGTTTTCCTGCATAGAATGTCCAGGAGAACCCATGCGACTACGGACATTGACAGTATGTAAGACACTGCTGGTGGCTTGATATCACGAATGTGATCTTTGTTCAGGAATGTACCCGCAATACGCCTTGATATTCGTCATTATTGCTCGTTCACTCATGTGAGGGATTACCCAAAGAGGTTCACTGGGACGAAGTTGTTTACTAAAACTGAGCATCTTGTCGTTTCGGTTAGTAGAAGCTTCACAAGCTTGAGACTAGATGAAGATCTACAAAGCAGTCAGCACTCAGCTCAAGGTCCATCGCCGGAGATGCAATGGTCACTGGCTGAAAGGATATAGCATCGGACTATGTGATCATCATGCATGTTGACTGCAAGAACGGAAAGTTAAAGTCGACAAAGGATCTGTAGCTTTTCTGGCATCAATGTCGAAATACCCTCGGAGAATCGGTCGAAACTCACCGTCGTTTCGGATGACTACTGTCCAGGCGTACAATCACCTTTGTGTCCTCGTTGTTGTTGTTGTTCAATGCTTCTGATATCGCTGCGCTGTGTAATGAACAGCAAGGAATGGAAGTCGAGGAGAAGAAATCGATGACGACAGCAATGGATGAACATTGAAGCCGGCGTCTGGTAGTTAAGGCCACCATTCAACCGGTCGTTGTCTCGGCTTCAACCTTTCAGGCGAAAAGAGCCAAGAGCTGCTAGTAGTAGTCGCTTTCCCCGGACGTGGAGATCTCTGTGAACCCCAAGGATCGTGGTCGATTCCTAGATGAGTCAGGTAAGGTGCCCAAAGGACTGCAGAGCTAGTGTCAACCAGTTATGAACTGAATGGATCGGCACAAAACATCGATAGATTGTTGCGTGCGTCTATATGTATTTTTGGACATCCTTGCGGAAGATCCAGAACATGTACTCTGTACGACTGCTACGATCTGGGTCTCCAGCTTAAAAACGGCCCTTGCGCTTCGCCTTTTCGCGCTCGTATGCCTTGGCCTCATGGCCTTCTTCGCCTTGAATTTCAGCAACAAGCCTTTTGAGTTTCTTCTCGTATGCCTCATCCTTCGCCTTTTTCTCCCGCAGCTGTTCCCTCGCCATAAAGTTGGCGTCCTTGCGAAGTTCACGCATTGCACCTTTGCGCTCTTTCTTATGCTCAGCTCTGAGCTTGTTGAGCTCGGCCCGTTCCTCGTCTGGATCACGCTGTTTTCGCTCGGGATTGTAGTTGTCGCTGAACAGCGGATATGCTGATTTGATTGCAAGAGGCCGATGATTGTGGAGAAGAAGCGGTTTTCGTGAAGCAACCGCCGTACTGGACGCTGCTGCTAAAGACTTGCTGAGCGATAGAATAACAGCTTGAGTATTCTGGTGCAGAAGATTCAGGTTTTTAGGCTGCGACAAATGCTGTAGCAGAGTTTGCAAAGGTGCGACCATTTCAGAGAATGCAGCCTTCGAGGCATACAAGTCAATGATTGCTATGCAAAGATTGAGCAACCCTAGTAAGAGGGATTCTGAGGACATCTCTGTCTTGCCGTTTGGGCTACCCAACATATTCGACTGCAACACGCTGAAGCTGAGCCTGCTAGCTGGAGGCTTTGTTTCCTTCTTCAAGATATGGTAAGTGTTGGCTTCCTGTAACGTCGGTAGATGTTCTGGTCTTGGTATCATGCTCTTTGGGGTAAC
The DNA here is from genome assembly GCA_022813495.1 of Pasadenomyces melaninifex. NCBI lineage: Eukaryota > Fungi > Ascomycota > Dothideomycetes > Pasadenomyces > Pasadenomyces melaninifex. The sequence goes on from JAKLMI010000122.1 coordinate 28,309, forward strand.
AAGCAGTGACATGGCTTTACACATGTAGGTAACAACTTCTGGTGAGTATCTGCCAGACCTTGTCTGGTACCGTAGCAGTAGAGAACAGACGAATGTGCCCGTCGCTATGTCCACCTTATCGGATATCGTTGACTGTGCTAGGTGTTTACTCATAATGAGCATAGCTGGCGTGACCACAGGATGCCATTGATCGGAGGTAGGAAAGATGTATGATACTGACGTTAACAGAATCAAATCTCCAGGCGTCAGCCCCTGATCCTCTTCAGCTATTTCACGTAATCGCTGCCGCAAAGCGGTCGCTACCTCCAGCGGTTGTGCTTTTGCCATTGAGTGCAGATGTCGAAGGAGCTGCTCGATGGTTTGCATTGAAGGCTTTTGCTGACAATCATGGTTGACCAGAGCCACAACCCAGAAGACCATGGCTTGGGCAAATTTACCGAGCTTTGCATTGTTTCCTTCGGCTAGGCCTTTATGGTAAAGTGCACGGATACGTTGCACGACAATCGGAAGTTCTTCGGCTGAGATATCCTTCGTCACGTCTTTGAGCTCGCTCAGATCCTGGGGGCATGGGAAAGTATAGGGTGATTCTATCGAAGCTGTTTTCGGCATAGATATTGGCAATGATGGCCGCTGAGGCAAGACAAGGCCATTTATAAAGTCATCATCGCCATCATCGCCATCATCGCCAGGACCTTCAAGTGTAGTCGAATCATTGTCCTCAAAGTCACTTGCAAGATCTGCCTCAGAGTCACTTGCGATAATATCGTCCATCACGAATTGGTCCTCATCTTCAACTTCGAGCTGTGGTACATATCTCGGTTGTGGCTGCTCTAAGCCGAATGCTTCTGCGTCGTCCATTTCGTCATCGAGTGCATCGATCTCTACACCATCACCTGTGTCTTCGTCCTCAGAGCTTTCAGGCTCACCTCGCATACGCCGCAAGCGCTCTCGCTCGAGCTCTTCGAGTCTTGTTTTCTCTTCTGCTGCCTTTTCTTCATCAGTCTTCGTCCTCACAGTTGGTTTTGATCGTGCTTCAAGCTTCAGCTGTCTGACATTTGCCTCATACTCTTTCTCAGCCTCTTCTCTGGATTTGCCTGCTAAGATTGCGGCTCGGCTAGGGTCCATTGTAGGCTCTGAATCAGTGATGGGTGGACTTGGCAGCTGCTGCCGCGAGGCGTGCTTCTGCTTAGTAAGAGCAGTAAACAAATTACCAAGACCTGAATCGAGCTCGGCTCGGAGCTCTTCGTCGTCCTCCTTCTGAGCTTGGCGAGCAGCCTTGTATGCCTTTGATTTTGCCATAACCTCCTGCATAACCTCATTTTTCGTCTTCTTGCGCTCCGGTAAATCCTCGTTCATGTCTTCTGCTTCACTGCCGTCCAGCCGAAGCCTTTTCCTTGGCCTGTCATCTGCAGCATCGAAGTCCTCAGCGTCAGATCCAGAGACAGACTCATCAAAGTCGTCCTTAAGCGATTTGGTTCTACCATCGAAATCGAGTGCACGGCCTCCATGGGTCAACGTAAGCTCATAGTCGCCATCATCCTCAAGATTGAATGTGTCGTTTTTGCGACCAACACGCATAGCCTGTCTGGCGAACCTCTCGGCAGCCTTCTGCTCAGGGGTCATGTTCGGGTCATCCTCACCAAACCGGCGATCGTTCATACCACCAACTTTGTTGCGACTTTGCAGCTCTTTCAGTAAAGTGGCCCGTCTTCGCTCCTCTCCAAGACCTCGAGTAACACCTGGACGCTCGACGACATTCTTTGTAGGCCTATTACTTGATATGTCATACTTCGGTGTCCTTGAAGGAGCCTTGACCTCGAAAGGATTGAATTTTTCTCGGATGCATTCCAAAGCAGCATTTCGTTTCTGTCGTGCATTCGCATCTCTGTTCGTGGTCTTGCGCTGCTTCTTGGATTTTTGTGGCGCTAGTATCCCTCCTTCACGCAGTGAGGCTTTGAGCTGCTTCAGCTGCGATGGTGCCATGGTACAACGTCGTCAACGCATGATCCTGTTCTGAAGAGTGTTGCTCGCCTCGGTCGCGACTGCCAGAAATTCTTGTGACAGATTAGGCAGCCAGGCCGCTATCGATAAGTCCGATTTACTGGCGAGGGCAGGACACCATATCCAGTCCCAAATTGTGACGGGAGGGCCTGGACGCATTTGAACCAAACACAGATATATGCTCTCAAGGAAATCTAGGAGCTTCAAAAGCAAACGAACATCGTTCATAGAACCCTCGATTTTCGCATGACCACAACGCCCAACATTGGCTTTTGCCCACTATGGAACTCCCTACTATGCAGACATTCTACTCTCTACTGATACCAATAACATATCTCACAATACTGGTCGGCAGTCTTGCGACGTTCAGTAGCCTGTATCGCGGACGTCAGACAAAAGCCAAGCTCAATCTTCAACCATATTTCGGCACGCATACAGCCCGAAATGTGTACCTCACACTCCTGCATCAAGCAGATACGCAAGCAGATCTGAAGAATGTGCCAAACTCTGTACTTATGGCTGCGCTTATGGAGCGAGCTTGCGAGGACATTATGAGGATACGAGAAATACAGACACGAAAAGGGCCTCTAAACACTCTCTTACAGCGTGGAGTGGTAGGCGATGATATCTGGCAACGACTATTGAGGGCAGAGCAGGAACTCGAGGTCGAACTGAAGGACGTTGTTGCTGAGGCAAATGCGCTGGCCGCAGGTTGGGGACAACATATCTTTCAGAACGTAAATGAGATTGTGGTGAATCGAATGACGAAGCAGAAGACTGAGGAAAAGAGACGGACGCTACCGCAGGAAAAGGAGGCCTGGGAGAAGGTCAAGGAGCGAAGTAGACTGGAACTTGAGGGCGAGTCCACAGCATCTGAGGCAAAGCCTGTTCCTGCCTCCCTTACTACTACTACAACCACGAGTGAGAAGACGATCCCCAAATCTGCTGCTGTGAGCGAAGGTAGTGATGAGGATGCAGTCATTGTAGAGAAGGACAATGCTGCTGGAGACGCATATCCTACTCCTCCACCTGAGACACCTCCTGTCCCTGGTGCTGGCGGCGGCAAGAACAAGAAGAAGAAGGGCAAGAAATAGGTTTTCCTTTCCTGAGCTTGTAGAATGTATTTCTGTTCAGAAAGTAGGTTTTGACCATTGATTTAGAGCCGTTGTTAAAGCCGGTGTCACATCCCGTCTCAAGTCATTACATAGTACCTATCAGTAAGCTCCTAGGACATCTGGCGCTGACGGGTTACCGATCAGTCCATTCCATACATGCGGATACACACATCAAGGATGGGGTTTCATGAAAACCCGGAATTTATCACGACTTGGAAAAACGGTCCGTTAGACCTATCATAGCCCTAAAAATAAATACCTAGATAACTTAAAGAATGAACCCTTTGGTGCTCGCTTGTGCCCATCGGGACCCTGTAATGGCACAGTTTCAGGCGGCATCTGAATATTACTGGTAGCAGTTCGCCTCAGGCATTCAAATTAATAAATCCTCGAACTTTTCTCAATATCCAGGCATTACACGAAACTAAACTCAGCAGTTAGGCTGACAGATCTTACTTGTCGCGGAAAGACGCAGATGATGCTGTCCCGGTCGCGATCTACCAAGGGGTGCTTGTGATTCATTTGGTCGACTTAAAGCGACAAGCGCATTGCACTATTGACCACGACATTCGGCAGCCACCATGGACGATCTCTACGACGAATTTGGCAATTATATAGGTGAGGATGTCGGTTCTGAGGACGAAGCCGATCTCAACGGCGATGCTGGACCATCATATGTATACGATGAAGATTCGGAAGAAGAACAGCCCACCCAACATGAGCAGGCACTTATGGAAGTGGACGGTGCAACCTCAAATGCGGTCGTTCTGCACGAAGACAAGCAGTACTATCCTACTGCTCAACAACTATACGGCGAAGACGTCGAGACCTTGGTCCAGGAAGAAGATGCGCAGCCGCTTAGTGTACCGATCATAAAGCCTGTCGAGCAGAAGAAGTTCCAGGTACAGGAAGCAGACCTACCACCTGTATATTATTCGAGAGAATTCATGAGCGATTTGTTGAGCTTTCCTGAAGGCATACGGAATATTGCCATTGCTGGACACTTACATCATGGAAAGACAGCTTTCGTGGACATGCTGGTACAACAGACGCATGATCTACAGGATAGACTGGACAAGAGAGTAGGGAAGAAAAGAGACCTTCAGCTCAGATATACAGATACGCATTTTCTCGAACGAGAGCGAGGTCTGAGCATCAAGAGCGCCCCAATAAGTCTTGTAATGCAAGGGACGAGAGGCAAAAGTCACATGTTGAATGTGATTGATACACCTGGACACGTGAATTTTGTGGACGAGGTTGCGGCTAGTATGCGGCTAGTTGACGGCGTTGCTATTGTTGTGGACGTTGTGGAAGGAGTGCAGATCAATACTGAACAGGTCATCAAGCATGCTGCGAGAGAAGACTTGCCAATGGTGCTGATAGTCAACAAGATGGACCGCCTCATATTGGAGCTCAAATTACCTCCTACGGATGCGTACTTCAAAGTGCGACATGTCATTGAGCAGGTCAATTCAGTCATAGAAGGCGTCTTGGGTAAAGCTGGAGAGAAGAAACGACTTTCGCCAGAGAAGGGCAATGTGGCTTTCGCATGTGCAGACATGGATTGGGTTTTCACACTGAACTCATTTGCGCGTCAATATGCTGAAAAATTCACAAAACTCGACTACACGGAATTTGCAAGGAGGTTATGGGGTGACATATTCTACAACCCTAGGTCGAGAAAGTTTTCGAGAAAAGCCGTCGAAGAAGGCGCGAAGCGGTCATTTGTGCATTGGGTACTGGAACCAATATACAAGCTATATTCGCATACCATTTCTGAAAGTCCCGAAGATCTTGCAGATACGCTTGCTACTCTTGACATTATCCTAAAGCCGAGTCAACTGAAAGAGGATGCTAAAACATTGCTTAAGCTGACCTGCGCACAGTTCTTCGGTGATGCAAGTCCATTTGTGGATATGGTTGTGCAGCACATACCCTCACCTATAGAAGGTGCACAACGAAACCTTGAGCGGTATTATACAGGACCATTGGATTCGACTACAGCCACAGCCATGAGCAAATGTGATCCTGACGGTCCTCTTGTGGTGCAAGTGACCAAGCTATATAATACCACCGACGCCTCTGAGTTCGATGCATTCGGCCGAATCATGTCTGGCACGGCATATCCCGATGCGCAAGTACAGATACTTGGTGAAAACTACACTCTTGATGATCCTGAAGATGCCACGAAAGGCACCATCTCGGATGTACGGATAGCGTGTTCAAGATACAGCATACCTGTCTCCGGATTGCCTGCAGGAAATTTAGTGCTTCTATCGGGCATATCGAACTCGATAAGTAAGACTGCAACCATTATACCACCCTCCCTGCCGGATGATGAGGATGCTTACATCTTCCGACCAACACGTCATTTCACTGAATCTGTAATGAAAGTTGCAGTTGAGCCTATCAACCCCTCTGAGTTACCAAAAATGCTCGAGGGCTTACGAAAATGCAGCAAATCATATCCTTTGGTCACAACTAAAGTCGAAGAGTCCGGTGAGCACATCATACTTGGCACTGGTGAGTTGTACATGGACTGCGTGCTGCATGACCTGCGCACACTATATGCTGAGATGGACATTAAAGTGTCTGATCCAGTCACGCGATTTTGTGAGACCGTCACAGAGACATCCGCTATCATGTGCTATGCCATTACTCAGAACAAGATGAATAGAGTATACATGGTAGCCGAACCACTAGATGATGGTATAGCGGAAGACATTGAAGCAGGAGCAGTATCTATGGCACGACAACCTATTCGGGAAGTGGCAAAGTTCTTTCAGGACAACTACGACTGGGACGTACTTGCAGCGCGTAGTATTTGGGCTTTCGGACCGGAAGAGCAATCGCCAAATGTGTTAGTGGACGACACTGTGCCTTCAACCACAGACAAGAAGCTACTGAAAAATGTCAAAGAGAGCATAAAACAGGGTTTCAGCTGGGCTACCCGAGAAGGACCGCTTTGTGAAGAGCCGGTTCGCAATGTCAAATTCAGGATTACAAAGGTCGAGCTAGCAGAAGAAGCTGTCCGTCGTGGTGCTGGTCAAATCATTCCAGCTGCCAGGAGGGCGGTATATTCTAGCTTCTTGACTGCGCAACCACGGCTCATGGAACCTGTGTATGCTGTACATATGCTTGGACCAGCTGATGCTGTGCCTGCGCTGTACACAGTCTTAACAAAAAGACGAGGTCATGTCTTGACTGATGGTCCGGTGGCAGGAACACCACTTTATGCTGCAAAAGCTCTTATACCGGTCATCGATAGCTTTGGATTTGAGACGGATTTGCGTATACACACGCAGGGCGCGGCAAGTGTCAGTTTGGTCTTTGAGAAATGGGATGTCGTGCCAGGTGATCCGTTGGATAAGACTATCAAGCTGCGGCCACTTGAGATGGCAGGTCCACAACAGGCGGCAAGGGATTTCATGTTGAAGACTAGGAGAAGAAAAGGTCTTGCGGAAGATGTTAGCATACAAAAGGTACTTGAGCCTGAGCTCTGGAAAGGGCTGCAAGAGAGCGGAATGCTTGATTGATCGGGTTGTACATGATAAATGTGCCAAGACCGTACGACAGAGATCTCCTTTCCACTTGCCACGGCGGGCTATCTCGATGATGTCCTTAGAAGTTTGCAAGCGCTTGAGACCATGCTTAAGGATGGTTTTGGAATAGTATCATGAAGGTAAAGTGCATAATAACCATCTACTAACATTCTTCCATTCAATTTATCCAATCACACATTGCATCAAAACTTGCCGCATAGAGTTTCTAGGAACTAGGTAGCCCTTGAAGTTGAAACCAAAGCGAAGAGCTGAAATATGACGTCTAGGTGTCAGCTTCAGGGCCTAAGGGATACATTTGAGGCTTCCAGGCACCAGAAACAGGCATAAGTCTCTGGAGCAAAAGCGGCAACCTCATTCAAACCCGCGCAGCCATCAGTGAAGCGTATTCTTCGATCCACAAGCACTTCAAATGCTTACAGTCGTGCCATAGTCGTGCATCGAGAGCTCTCTCTGTTCAACTTATGGACTTATCCTGCCTAGAGCCAAGCATGACGACGCAGCAGTGCATTCTTTCTGAAATTATCCATCGTGCTCAAGCCATACATCAGCAGCTTCAGCGACTCCTTTTCAAACTCTTCCTTCGACATACCCTTGAACAGCGTGACTGGACTTGGTCGGTTTGCTTCAAGATCCTCGAACCAGGTTCGATATGCCAAAGCGAGGTGTCTAGCTACGTCACCCTGTAGGTCGTAGATTAGCTTGCTGGTAGGATTCCAAAGATACATCAAGCGGCGTCTGATGTCACTAAAGTCCACCCAAAGACCTCCCTGGTAATGAGCACCGAAAGGCTGGACGTGCAGTATTTTGTTCACTCTTTCTTTCTCATAGTCGGACCAAGGCAGCAGACTCTGACTGTACCCGAATTGTGCTGAGGTTAGATCTAGTGCCCACTTCGATCCATTCTTCAGTGTCAGTCGTAACGTCATGTGAGCTGGATCATTCGCGTGAAGCACAGTCTTGTTTTCGCCGATACCTTGATGTAGTCGCCATGCTCTCGGGCCATATTTCGTAGATACTTGTACTTCTTCTATTTTCTTGACAAGCCCTGTGTCTGATGCATAGTGTTAGCAAGAAAGAATGCTTTATCGAGGGTTGACTTACCACCCAAGACAACCTTCAGCACAGGATGAAAGTGAGCTACAGAGCAATCGCAAGCTGCTCGAGTAAGCAGCATTTTGTGGTCGACAGCATCGAAAGACGTCAAGCGTTCGATAGGATAGTCGACAAGGGTGTCTCCTGGACGATAGACATCTTCATGGATCTCTAGGATATCGTTGATCTGCTCAGTACTCTTAATTCGGAGATCGAAGGAGACTAGTCGATATGTGTAGAAGGCTTGCTGAAGAAAAGATGAGATGTTGACTAGAGCCTGTCTCTCAATGTGGGCTTTTCGCTGATTACACAGAGGTTTATGGTTCGACAAGTCATTTTGCGAGCAAGCCCGATTGCAATTAGGTAGGAACTGCCTGATCGTTGCCCAAGCGACTGTTCTTGGAGCATGCTGTGCACTGATTAGGCGTGTCCTCTCGACAGACAATACATGGACGTACCTCAATAACAGCGACTGGGGTAGGTTCATTCCTCATTGAACCCTGGACAGTTTGCAATGAATATCCCAGGACCGAACCCAGGCAATTCAAAATTTCAGTTGATAGTAGGGAGTGCTTGCCGTGCTTGGATGGCATGGTATCGTCAGGGCTGTTGTGGTCAACGTATGGAAGATAGCTTTTGACCATATGGCCGCTTGAGTTTTGAGTACGACCCATTTGTCGACAGGCAGCTCTTCAGTACTGGACGGAAATGCGAACGGTTTGACTTTGGGCCATGATGCTGACCACCTTGTTCACTAGCATTTCTTCGGGGTGACAAAAAGCCAGAGCTATCACTAGCCATGTTTGCTTGAACAGAAACCAGTCAGTATCGCTCGAAGACCCACAAACACTTTGTTGAAGGACATCCTCAGGCATCATACCACTCTGCATCTATCGTTGCCAGTCTGGTATCGTGCCTTTCTCTTAACCGGCACAGTGGACAATTTGCTTCTTCCACGACCTCATGACCCGTGCGAGGATGATTGTACCTCTTAATGCAACGCCTTAGGTCTTGGCGATGCCTAGCCTTGCCAATAATCGCGTCTGTGTATGCATCTGCCTTCTCAGTTTTGTAATCACGTCTCTGTCTTCGCTTTCGAAACGTTGCTGCCTCAATATCTGCTTCATAGGCCGGATCTGGGTCAGTTCCAGCTTGAATAGAAGCACGTTTTGCCTGTGGAATTGGTTTCTTCATCGTTCCTGACGTCTTCTCCAGCACTATCGTGCAAACACGACCATCAACTGTGGCCACGAGCGACCTCTGAATCCGCTGAGCTATGCTTGCTTTGGCCCTTTTCCAGTCCAAAGGGGTGATGGTCGCATCGGAGTCCGAGCCTATGTTTCGAGTTTCCATGATAAGCGATGATATTGGGTTCAAGCTGTTGTCGACGGTGTTAAACAAAAACCAAGCAGTGAAACGGAGCAAAAGGCAAATTGGGGGACACATTTGAAGCGTCAATTATGTACTTATCGTCCTTGTGTAGGTAAACACAGGTCCTCACAGTTTTCACGAATCATAAGAAAGCATGCCTTCTGTATCCATTTGGTACCGGCCGACATGCGCAGTGGAAGGAAAAGCTCATATCTTTGGTGCCTAGGCAGGTCCTCGTCAAGAGCAGGTCATATATCCCAATCTCCCTTATGAATCAGATAGAAGCAACTTACGGAAAATATTAAGAAATCAACAATCATGCGTACTCTGAGCAGCTGTACAGCGCTACTGCTGGCACCACTTCACATCGGACTGCGGATCGTTCTGTTCTGGTCAGCCATATTGCATCACGGTTCACTGTCACTGGTCCTTGAGGTGGTCGTCTACCACATATGGTTCTGCTTAGGGACCATGGCCTGCTTCTGCTTAAGTGTGATCGCTACAAACAGAGGAAAGACTTTGAGCTGGACAGTCGGTGCAGACTGCGACCTCGACGAGATTTGCTGGGTGCCAGATCTGCTGGTCATATATCGAAATAATCCTAATCGTTATTTGGACATTTTCAGAGGTGCTCGTGTGGTAGTGCGCGAGCCGAGAATCGACAATCCTGACGAAAATGAGTTTGACGTTTATCTACCAGCAGAAGCAAAGAAAAGCCGCCCAAACCTGGGATGCTGTGTTCGAGGCACAAACTGGACCTTGATATTGAAGAACACTGGTGAGATGTTAGTACCTGTCAAACTCCCAACAACTAGCTTGATCATGACTGGAAGGGTGATCGACGTCCATTGGGTGCTCGATGCCCAGGAAGAAGAATTTAGGCTTAACCAACGCCTAAATTCAGGGCTCAAAATTGCTGAACTTGGCACAAGCAGCAGGGGCGACGGAGAAGAGATGTGCCGTTTCTGCCTCAGGTACCACGACATTGACATGGCACGAAGTTGCAGGTGTGGACTGAGGTACATAGTATGTCAGCAATAGACGTTGATGTAGAACAGTATGGGACGAGGATGGAACGTATTGAGATGCCCTGTACATTTGAATGAGCTCGCGAAATCGACTACCTGCCGGACATATGCTTCAACTAGGAGCAGGACGGGAGCTAGATCAATTTATACATGTACCAGCGCACGATCTTATGGCTTTGGGAGCAACGTGAACAGCGGATATCAAGAGAAGCATGAGGGGAGTGAGACACATTGGCGGCAGACAGTGCTGGGAGGCTCTCGGACAGGTTACGATGCTGGAAATACTAGCTTCCTACCTGTACCTTTCGTGACTGAACAGCTTGCTGGCGCACACCATTCTACGGACCTGTTCTCACGTTTACTGAAGGAAAGAATTGTGGCAGTATACGGTGGGATACTCATTTCGACGTCCATCTTTTACATGGTACTAACAACAGCCAGGACCTGTCGAAGATCGCATGGCAGCAACTATAACAGCTTCCCTTCTCTTCCTCGAATCCGAGTCTGATGCGCCAATAAGTCTCTATATCAACTCGCCTGGCGGATCTGTGTCAGCAGGGCTTAGTATCTACGACACAATGCAGTACATCACACCTCAAGTCACCACTATTGTCCTTGGTCAAGCAGCCTCGATGGGTTCGCTGCTAGCGTGCGCCGGCACACCAGGCAAACGATTTGCTCTACCGCATGCCACGATCATGATGCATCAGCCAAGTGGTGGGTACTCGGGAACGAGTGCGGATATTCAGATCCATGCGAAGGAGATCTTAAGAATAAGGAACCAGCTCAACGGGATCTACAGACGGCACTTGAATGATAAGACAGTGGTTGAAAGAAGAGGAAGAGAGATCAGCTTGGAAGAGATTGAAAGGCTTATGGATAGAGATTACTTTATGAGCGCTGAGGAGGCTAGGGAATTGGGCGTTGTCGACGAAGTGCTCGAAAGCAGAAAAAAGCCCACAGAGGAGACGAAAAGCTGAGCAGGCTTACTCGAAGATTGAGCCAATGAGGCAAGCAATCTGGTCTCGAATTGCGATGTGAAAGCTGCGAAAGGATCTGCCACAACTGGGCACGCACCTTCCTCAAGCATGCGAGAAGACATCGATATGTCCGTGGAAGGCACGCATTCAACGTGTGCCAGGTGGTAGTTGCAGCACAAGAGTCGGATATCTATAGAAGTCGCATTCGGAAATGGCCCCACTCCGGCCATTTCCGTGAATTGCAACTTCGAAATCCAAAGTTGCATATCTAGGTTCTTGGTTCTCTCGATCATATCGAACAACCACACGCAAACCAAAGTCAACATGTCTGAAAGCGGCAAATATGGAATCTCAGATGAAGAGCTAAGACAAATCGCCTTGTTATCGATTGATGCCAAAAAGAAAGCATACTGCCCATACTCAAACTTCAGAGTTGGCGCATGTGTGCTCATACGGAGACATCCGCAGCTATCTAACACCGTCTTTCCAGGTTCCAATGTCGAAGTTGCAAGCACTCCTGTTGGAATATGTGCAGAGCGTTGTGCTTTGGCGCCTCTGATAGCGAGCGTCAAGCGACCAGAACTGCCCAAAATCCGAGCATTAGCCGTGAGCACTGATATTTGGCCCCCTGCTAGTCCTTGTGGCATGTGTAGGTACGTGTCTGAGCTGCTCAACCATCTCCCCCCTAGCTTTTGTTTCCAAGAAAATCACACTATTCCGATTTTGCTAACAAGCGCCCCTTCCAGGCAAATGATTCGTGAATTCTGCGAGCTGAACACCCCAATATTCATGTATGGTCGCAATGAAACGAACGACCGAACATACTCTAATGATATGTCTGCATCGGATGAGCTTGCTATCTGTGGTGAGCCTGCTGTCATGACTATCGGTGAGCTTCTTCCTATGTCTTTTGGACCCAATGATATGGACAAGCGGGAGGTCAAGCCTGGGACCTGAATAGTCTGGACGATCGCGGTCGAGCAAGTCAGGAACCCTCTCTGGTTGTCAGGACTGCTTGAGAGTGTGGCGTTAGTTGCACCAAATCAGACGAGAGAACTACCGCGACCATCTGCTACGCATGGTGGGACATTATCGATGCTTTTCGCAGGTAGATCACAAACTCGTATACAGAGGGGCACCGAAAACGACTCTGCTTCGACCACAACTGGCTTTCTTGGAAATACGAGGCGTTTGCCCTTCTGTCTCTCAAGTTCGAATACTTTGATCGCGAAGCCAATGGTCATCATATACTTCTGCGGCTCCCGCTTGAGCACATACCGAGCTATTTCGAGCAGATACTGAGAGGCTTCGAAAAGGTCCGATAGATTTCGAGTCAGGTTCGGATCGAAGGAGATGTGCTGGATGATACGGCAGATGATTTCTGGTGGCAAATCTGTGAGCCTGGACGGCATCTTGCACATGACTTTGTTCAGGTTTACAATAACAGCTGGCACGAACTACTTCCGAAAGACATTCATTTGTAGCCTACGTTCTCACTATTTGTCGCGTCTGGCCCCAGTGGCTGTGCCTGTCATAAGGCTCGCGTCTGTTTCAGCTCGCGACAACATCTTGAGTGTCACTGTGCCACCGTAGCTATTTTCTCCCGACCCAGAAAACGCGTCTAGTCCAACTTTACTCAACTTCGTCGAACTTTATTAGACTTTATCGACCGTTCAATCCTACACAATCGTTGTACGCGATCCGAACTGGAAAAAATTGCTGCAGCGACTGCTTTGTTACTGCTTGTTGCTGTGCGTACAGATTAAATCGTCGGCAAAAGCTACCAAGACATCTTCCAATCCTTGTCAACTTGATGCGCTCATAGCCGCGGACGAACCTTCCGCGCATATTTCAAGGTCTGAAGCAGTTGCGAGTCCAGCATGCCCACCTTCTGAAGCCGCAAATATGATGCAATGTCTCGAATTACATGTGCTGGAGTTGCTTTTCATGCTCGATGTTGTTTACTATAGTCACCTGTCCTTTCGCTGTCACTTGAACATTCACGCACATTGACCAAGAACTATCTAG
>JAKLMI010000123.1:0-40644 GCA_022813495.1 Pasadenomyces melaninifex
GACACGCTGTGGATTGGGTTCGATGAAAGGGCCTCCATGACTATGTCTTGCAGCATATCAGATGTTATTTTGTGCTTTGACTTCTCTGCGACTGATACTCTTGAGTCGATCTCGCGCCAAACCTCTGAAGGCACAAGACCATCATGTAGTGAACGCAAGAAGCTGATCAGTGTTGCAGACAACAAGTGAAGTTGCTCGCCAGGAGTGGTGCTAGGACTGAGGTGTTCCTCGACAGGTGTCCCTGTGTCAAGACTCTCCCGAACTTGCGCGAGACGTACAGAATCAAGCTCTTGATCTGCAGACTCGGTCTCAACCACAAATGGCCAGGCTGTGCCTATACGCCAAGGTGGAACATTGCTGTCGTGTATCATATCCCATTCTGCGATGACACGTTCAACGAGCTTTGGTATCTTGTCAGTGAGAACAAAAAGTTCTTGCGGTGCAGAATGTATGATGTTGTGTCTAGGTTGCTGTTGAGCTTCTACACCGTCTTGATGTAGCGTCAGAGCTCGAACGCCATGCGATATCCGTACAAGCTCGTCAATACTTCTGAAGAAACAGCTCTGCAGCCATCTTCCCCGGACAGGTATGAAATAGTCTCTGCCATTAGATATCCTTAGCAGTAATATATCGTCTAAGTGAAGATCCCCACTATTGAGTCTTCGAACCATGTCACCTTCCGCGATTTGTATTCGTAAAGTGATGTTCGCAGTATCTCCTGGATACAACCTGTATCTTGTGGCCGGGCCCAGATCAGGAGGTGCCACTTTGGCCTTATCATAATCCTGGTGAACCTCGACAGTGAGCCACTGCGGAATCGGACTCGTTGGGGCTGATGACTGGAAATCTGATGGACCATTGACAAAGGCATACAGCACCTCGATTGGCCCAGTATTAGCTATTGTCACGTGGTGCTCATAAAGCACATTATAACGAACCTCCCCAAATTCAACAACCTTCAGCTCGGGTGCATCTGTCGATTTGTCAGTGACAGCCGTTACAAAGGAATGGTGATCAAGTACCAATGTAACGCTAGGCCGTGCCTCGTTCTCAACTTTATCGAACTCCCTAGAGACTTCGCGGTGGACTTGCGCTTTGAGCACTGGGTCAACGGAGTTATAGGTGAGCATGAAGACTGCCGACAATGGCTTATGGTCAGATGAGAGTACTCGTTGGTGAGAGACATATTCTTCTAGCGCGACTGCCTCCTCAAAGCTAGATTTCGTCCGTACAAGCTCGGCGTCGTCATCATTGCCATGTGCTTCAATTGTATCATCGTAATCATCCCCATCAGCAGCAGGGTCGTACTGGAATAGGACATCTTCTTGAGAGGCGGCATCATCTAGCCCTCGCCGGTGCATTTCTTCGTCTTTTCTCCTAGCCTCCATTTCGAGGCGAGCACGGTGCTGGTATTGTTCGTAGTCGACCCGGGAGCGATACAAGATACGATCGCACCAGCTAGGACTTCTTTTCTTCTCACCAGAGTCGAACATAGCGACCGAGCCCACGTCATACTTGTATGTAGGCAAGAAGTTAATCTCGCCCTCTCGCCAGCCTTCGTGAAAGGCTTTTCGGGCTCTTTGCTGTGCTCTGAGCTGGTCATGTGCGAACAAGGATTTCAGCGTCGTCTTCAACGAAGCAGGGTCGTAATCTGGGTCGAGCTCTGGTGCAGCTCCGCTATGAGTGGCAGGTCTTTCTAGCTCACCACCATCATCGTGGTTGTCGTGCTGTTCATCGTTTGTAGCCCGAGCTCGATAACCCAACTCACCATCGATTTTCCGCTTCGAGGCGTTTAGAACGTCATACTCGTTTCTCGCGTGCAAGAGAAGTAGTCTGCGCACATCTTCGCCTGGGATATCATCCAACCTGTAATTGAGATCACCAAACCAAAAAGCGAAATCTTCGTCGCCTATCAGTTCGGGGTGACCAGTACCATCAACCACTTCATCCCCGACAGGGGAGAATTTGGTACGAGACAGGATCTGTTGAGTGTCCCAGATCCTTCGAGCCAAGGCAGCTGCATCTGCGCCAGCAGCCAGATGACAGTTGACGAATAGCATGCGTGTGGCTTCACCAAGCACGATGCGGGCGGAAACAGCACCTTTGTTACCAAGATAGCCCATCAGACCAGTACCAACACTTGTCGAGTCTACAGACGATATCTCTGGGGCCAGCTTAGGAGAAGCATAGACCACCAGGAATAGTCCTATCAGCTGCTGCTCAACGACCTTCTTGTAGCCTGAAGGCAGATGCTTCTTAAGCGCTCTTTTCCACTTCTTCCCAGGATTTGGATCGGTGTATGGTTTCATAGCTTCTGTCACAGAAGATACATCTATTACTTCTTGCAGACCTAATACATAGAGATCGACTTTGTCCCCACCAGGCACTGCTGGCGAGTCGTGTTTGGGTATAGATGTCGAATTCTTCCTAAACCGCGCTTCCTGTTCTTCAACACTTTCCACGTCTGAATCGCCTAATACGTCGTCATCAGAGTCACCATTTGTGCTCATGCCTAGCCCACTCAGGTCTTGTGTCAATCCTTTTACGCCCAATCCTTCTGCAAACCATGCGCCGAGATCTTTATGGCATTTGTCGAACGCAGCCACATTCCATGTACCCACCTTGACTTTGATGGTCTTCTTGCGGATGAAGTCATCCTTGCGAGCTTTTACAGCGTCGTGTATCGAGTGCGGCTCGTGGGACTGAGGACCATCCGGATTAGGAGATGGTGGGTAAGCTCCTGGCAGATGAGCATTGCTAGGTGACCATGGATCTCTAGAGTGCCATCGAGGACGATCTGCATCCCCAAGGTGTAGAGGCATTACAACAACTCTGGAACTCGTGAATTGGCATGAGTATTACTGACATACACCGTGAAAAGCGCAAGAACAACACGGTTCGCCGACGATAGACCTTTCTTGCTGTCTGTGTACTGCTCAAGTGCAGTGTCTTTGAAACTTTTTGGGAAGCATGTGGGCAATATTTCGAAAATAGTCCAGAACATACAAAGGTCCTAGACTACCTTCAGAAAGACATCATCTGCACAGTGTCATCAAGCCCTTCAAGCGATGCTTAGTCCACATCTGAGCTTGACATACTGACCTAGAACCTAGAACAACGGGAAGATCGTCCATGACACCAGTGATCGATGTCATAGTTTGGCTTGCACCGCCTCGATCTGGTAATCCACCGCACCAGCAGCTTTCGCCCAAGCGTTTCAAAAAGATCTACTTGTAGGCGAGCTAGGCTCCAATCAAGCTCGTCTGGAGATGCCGTCCGGGGCAGCAGACGACCTATACTAGGTAATCACGATAGATTTAGGCGACAGTGATGCCTGAAGTAACAGGAGTCCTTTCATACAGCCAACAATATGTCTTCGACGATGGTTCAGTCTCAATCGTCCTGTTCGACCGGCAGCTCAAACAGCTCCAACTCTGTGCATAGAGCAAGCTCTAATACATCCTGAATACCGATCCATCATGACTGCTGGCAAAAACACGACCAACCATGAATACTCGGCCTGTAATCGATGAATCACAAGGACCCGTCTCGTTATCAGCATCATTCAACAGCGATGTCTCCTGCTTCAGCGTTGGCACAGACACAGGCTTCTGCGTTTTCAACAGTGAGCCATGCCAACTTCAGGTATCAAGATCGTTAGGTGCAGGCATCGGTATTGTCGAAATGGCCCACGATCCTTACCGTCCAACTGACCAAATTTCAGGCATAGCCGAAATGCTTGGGAACTACAACTATCTTGCTCTTGTTGGCGGAGGCAAGAACCCTTGTTGGCCTCAGACGAAAGTCATTCTCTGGGACGATGCGAAGAAACGGGAGACCGTGACTTTCGAGCACAAAACGGCAGTTCTACGAGTTCGCCTTACACGCACGCACATTGCCGTCGCATTGCAAAACAGTGTGCACCTCTACGAATTCACGACGCCTCCGCAACGACGTAGTATCTTCGAGACTGCTGACAATCATCTCGGCCTTTGTTGCCTTGGTCACAAACTTTTAGCTTTCCCTGGCCGGTCGCCTGGCCAAATTCAGCTTGTCGAGTTGCCGACTATGAATGTCAGCATTATTCCAGCTCATGCAACAACACTTCGCGCCCTAGACCTATCTCGCGACGAGACGCTACTCGCTTCAGCGAGCGAGACAGGAACACTGATCCGTGTATTTAGTGCAAATAATTGTGCCAAATTGGCAGAGCTAAGAAGAGGTGTAGATGCAGCTTTTGTTTTTAGCATTGCTATATCGCCAGATAGCAATACTCTTGCTGTCACATCTGACAAGTCAACCCTCCATGTCTTCGATCTAACTCAACTCCCAGGGCGAGCTCCGGCTACTCCCCCGAGTAGATCACATACTACCCAGCGACCGCGTTCTCAGTCACCACAAGTGAGCTCTCCAACTGCAGATGACGAAGCGCCACAGAATAAATGGGGTTTCTTCTCGAAAGTGCCTTTCCTACCACGCATTTTTAGTGACACATACTCCTTCTCTTCTGCTCGTTTCGAGATGGGAGAAGAGGGCACCCTATCCGGCTCTTCCTTAACATATTTGCCAGCACTCGGCTCGATTCCCGTCAGACCAATGAAAGGTATACTAGGATGGAAAGACGACTATACGATCTTGGTACTTGGTACGGGCAGAGATGCCAGGTGGGAACGGTTCAGGATCGGCGAGCGCTCGATCATGCAAGGACAGGAAGAGATTGTGAAAAGAGAGATTTGGAAAGATGGCTGGAAGAGGTATCTGGGAAGCTGAACAACATGAGGATCTTTGTCTTCCATTGACGGGTATTTCCTGGTCCTCGATTCCGACATCCAGGCTCGGTATGTGCAAATATTGTTGTCGTTACTTCCTCATACTTTGTGCGTGCCGTTGTTGTGCGCACCATGCTTCGGTTGTTCGTGGCAGTGACATTGGCACTGACGACGTCGATGGTCAACATAATCTTTTGCTAGCGGCAAATGGCGCCAACTGGTGGTATGCTTCAGCTCCAGACTACGAAGACAGAAATTGACGATCGCAGAGCCAACGAAAAGGATGCTGTAATTCCGGCATTAGCTTATCATTGAGGGAGACGAATATGTGGTGGAACCACTTACAGGTTAATGATGAGGAGTGCATAAGTGGCTTTGACGATCTTGCAGTCAGTGTTCGCTTGCTTCATGTTTTGCACCGACCCAAAGTATTTCCTTTGATACGCGGCACAGCTGTTCTGGCCATCGCAGCTCCAGACCGCCGCAAGTGCAATCCATCCACCAGTCAAGAGGCAATCAAGGATGGTCAGAGTGGTGAAGAACCGCACACCTTCGAACAAAATCGGTAAGAACGAGACCAGGATGTACATCGCGCAAACACAGGCCACTGCTAGTGCTGCTGTGGCCTTATCGGGCACATTGAAATCGTCGATGGTGGAAAAGTCGTTTATTAGAGCAGCAGTCAAGCCGATCAGAGGGATCGTGATCAGCGTCTCGATGATACGAAGAGCCAAGAGTGCTAGACGAAGGAACACTTCGTCGAGTGCTTTGGTCAGCTCCATCTGTCGCGTCTTGAGTTGCATCGGTCCAGGACGAGTGAAGGTCGGATCTGTGGGAGGAATAGGTGTTGAAGCAGAATTTACTTTATCTTTCCTATAGATGTGAGCAAGTCCTTCTAGATGCGTACACTTTCTGCGAACTCGTGTATATAGGGTATGAGCAAATGTAGGGACAGCGAGCGGAAAGATTGTGCGTATCAAGGAATATATCGACTTAACCATAAGCCGATAAGGTGATCGTGGTCTGATTACACCTAACACCGAGCTATGCGACATGCAGGCACCGTGTGAGAACGAGCATGCCAAGTGGAAAGGCTTTGGACCTGATCATACAACCGCATCATACTACCACAATGTCCTGAATTCTGCTGATTCATTGAAATTGCCAATTAATTGCTCTTTTCAATCTATTGCCTATCGTCCAATTGCCACAGCAATATTTTCAAGAAGACAACTCTACATACACCTGATAAGAGTGAAACCCGATTTTGCGCGAAACGAATGTTAAATTGTACACGCTGTTATTGTGTATCGAGGGGGTTCGCAGAGACCTGGATAAATTTGGAGGACTTGGACATTCAGGCTCCTAAAGCATGCGATGTTGACAAGGTTGCGCAACATTAGCGCGCCTATAGTGTTAACGAAACGCCCGGTAACGAGAACACAGCTCTACAATGCCTGTTAGTGATATGTGCATCTTCGTATGATTTCTTCTCGTGACTATTCCAGTCGTCGTTCATGAACTTTAGAGACGAGAAGGAGCTATCCTGGCCGTATATAGTGTGTTCGAACAGTAGTCGAAACCGGTTTCGAATCGTGTTTAAATCTAATTTTAAATACGGATTAAAGACTATTTAAATCCTATCGAATTTCTCTTAAATCGTATCGGATCTCTCGAGAGTTAAACCGTATTTAAACTATATTTAAATCGAATTAATATTTATTACTATATTAATTTATAGAATTTTAATTTATTTAAGTTAGATACTAGTTATATTAGTACTAGTATATAAATCTTATATATATAAAATTTAAAGAAAATTTTTTTTTAATTAATAATAAGTTATTAAAAGTTATATATATAAAAAGATAGAAGCGATTTCTTATTTAAAGTTTAGCTTCCGCCGCTAGTATTTAGCGTCGATTAAGATTAAATCTAATTAGAATCTTAATTCTCGAATATACTTAGAATTTACTTCGAATTTTTAAATAAATTTAGTTTCGATTTTTAATTTCGGAATATACTTAGAATTTACTTAAAATTTCTAAAAAATCCAGTTTCGATTTACGACTCTAGAATATAGTAGAAATTTAGATTTAAAATCTAGTTCGAACCGTATTCAAATTCAGCGAATTTATACTGAACACGGATTAAATACTGGTTAAACACTATTTAAACCGCATAGCCTGGGCCCGGATAGAGAATACGATAAATTCAGTGGCGGACAAGACCGACTATTGCATCCACGGAGGCCTATACGATCTCCGGAGGTCCAGACGTTGTCAGACCCGCAGCTCGCTTGAACACCATCGAACCATCACTACTGGCGGCGATGTCCTCTGCTGACCCATGCCTACAACCGAAGAAATCTCCTGATGCTCACCATACTCTACGAGCAAGGAAAACGGTCACCAACACGAGTTTCTCGTCCCGAAATCTTGCTTGAGTTGGTAGCTTAGTATGTCTCACGCAAGTCAGTGGTATGATGCCTTGCGGAACAATCATGAACCCTATCAACTCGAGGATGGGCCATAGTTCACTATTATATACTGGTACTTGGGTAGCCACTGGTACATGTGTGATTGGAAATTGTCAACCACTGGTACGGACATAGAAATCGCTCCTGAAATCTTCACATCTTGTGTGAGTGATCATTGACGTTCAAATCCTCTGCAACCAAGATGACGAAAGAACTAATTGGCGTCGTTGATGATGAAGATCTGGCTCAGCTGCAGTTTGCGACGCCCTTCAAACTTGTACCATTTGCAGAGTCGGTCAAAATATCGAATCCTGTAAACCAAGACATGTCGAAAGGACGCAAGGCAATGGACATGTCACTTTCTCAAACTGGTGCACATTCTCATGAACCAGCACAAAGTCCTTCGTCGCGAAGTTCCTCGATAGTCTCAGACAGCTCAGATTGCGGACAGCACATTGGCCCGCCATTCAGATCGGAAGTTGAGATGAGTGCTTCGTCGCAAGTAGCAAGTCCGAAGGACGCCGAAGATGCTGCGGCGGCGAACTGGGGTAGTCATCTTTGGATTCGAATTGGAACTGGATCGGACAGTACTGTGCTTGAGATTGGTCATGAATCGGCACCTGCGAAGGCCCAACCTTTCGACGATGCAGAGCCGATCTATACAGGGCTGAAAGAGTGAGGCATCGTGGCCGTCGGCCGTGCTTCGTGGGCCTTGTGCATACGTAAGTAGGTAGTCAGCTGGCTTCTGAACAGTTTTCACGTTTGTCCGCAATGGTTCATAAATTCAAGTAGATGAGGATCACCTCTGACTTGTTTCTCCAGTGTTCCACTTGAGTGCAACCGCTCGTGTGCACGACCTCTGAGACATGGGATCACTGCTTTGGATATTGATACGTTTGACTACACTGACACTTGAGTTACGTCGTTAGCATTTTGCCCGGTCTCGCTCCCTGAGCTCTCCTCCGACTCACTCAGAAGAGGAGCTCGACATAAAGGACATATTGCGCGCTGTTTCCTTAACCATCCTTCGAGACACTGAGAATGAAAGACATGTTTGCAACGTGATGCCCTGACCAGTTCTTCGTCCTGGAAGACCTCGAGACAAATCGAGCTGATGCCGTACGTTAGCTGGTCACCGCACGTGACTGATGGCAATCACTTACCAGACATCATCGATCTCGAAGATCTTCCGCTGCTCATCGTGGTTTCGATATTGAGCCTCTTTCAACTTGCTGAAGATGGTGCTTGGCGAAACCTCATCTAGCTTTTTTGGATATGTAACCACGACTTTATTTCGTTTCGATGAGTATTGCGTTGTGCCGTCCGTGGCGCTTTCTCGGCCATGTTTAGCCCAGATATAGGCGCAAAGAATGAGCCTAGGGTGAAGCCATCAGTGTCGTCTAGAAATGCTTGTTCGAACCAATGCCTACATCGGCAGCAGAATCGCCACAGCCACAGCAAGTGCTAACAGTTGACCTGCAGGTGAGTCCAAGAGCTTTCCATGATGTGGTGTACTTGTATCTGACGCTCGTGCTTTGGTTGTTGTGCTGGGCATTTGCGCTGCCATACCATTCATATCTCTACTGACCTTAGCAAAGCAGATTGTGAAGCAAAATTTGTGTCAAAATACTTCGGAACTACTAGCGATGACCCAGTTGACACTGATATGATGTGTAGACCATAAGTCAGTCCCCTTCATCTTCGAGGGGACCAATGCATGTTTTTGGGTTGTAGTCAGGACACGCACGTCTGCTTTTCATGTGACATGGTTACGAGAACGGTGTATACGAATCAATATCACGCCATACTAAGCTCGAAGCGGAACAGCTGAGGATCATGTGTCGCTCTGTGCTTGGTGGCAGCGAGCAGTGTCTTGTGCATGAGCGATTGAACAAGCTCTGAGGATGCAAATTTGCCAGAAGACGACTGAACAGAAATGAAGTCTTTCGTAACTTCGTTGGGATAGCACAGGTTCTGGGCACATATCGCGGATTCGAAGACAAAGCATTGATGTCGCTCGAGTTGCTTCTTTGAGCCGCGGGGATTCCATACAGATATTCTCATCCTTGAATAAGCCTGAGTTTGGGTCTACGTTTCGGGTCATCCCAGGCATCACTTCGTGCACTTTGGTCTTGAGTGTTGTGGTGATAGTAGACACTCACTGAGTCTACTTCAGCCTTGTGAGGCCGGGTACAGAACTTGCAAGATGCATGATTCATGCCCATTATTGGTGATATTAAATACGAGTTACAGACTAGGTATACAAGACCTGTATGTGCCCGACGCCCACAGTACACTGGTCAGTAATCCGCGCTCATCGATTCGCCGCCCTTCGTCGATCGATCATCAGGAGTCATCTCTCTTCGACGCGGCACATCAATTCTGAGCAATCCAGCTTCTAACTTGAAGCGCAAGCCTTTCATAGCAGCGTCCCTCGGCAATGTGAATTTGCGTCCCCAACCGCCGACACAGCGCTCCTGCAAAATGAAAGTTGGAGCGTCAGCTTTTTGCTCAGCCGTCTCATGTGCGATGAGGTGGCCATTTCCTCCATTGTGAGATTCATAGATATTTGCCGTTGGCTCTTCCCATTCCGAAAGATCAGTCTTCTTAGCTACCACCTCCTGACAAATCATCAGCCAGTGCTTGAATGTCACTAATCGTGAAGCACTTACCTGTACATGTGGTTCGGCATCATGTGCATCAAGGTGATCTTCATCAAGCCATGCCGCATCACCTTCAGCGGGCCTCATATGTCCGATATCAGGTCTTTCACATGTGCCAGAAACGAACAGCGACAGTGGTGATAGCCATTGTACCATAACTTGGTTCTTGTTTGCAATTCCTGGCGCGTCAACTTCGATGTGATATGCCAATTTGGTGGCACGGATATCTGCCTTTGGGTAGAGAGCTTGTTCGCAGTATGCGTTGTTGTGCTCTATCTCGCCTGGTTTAGCACCATGGTGAAGCTTTGTCTTAATGGTGTCGAAGACGGTCATTGTGTTGCTTATGTCGAAGAGATCCAGTTAGATGGTGCTTGTTGCTTTGGTTAATCGATGTGTGTCACTTGAGTCTGCAATGTTGTCGACGATCGACTGTTGCTGTTAGATATGAAGTATATCTATAGCAAGTTAGTAGAGCTGCACGGATTGGCTGCGATATTTTCAGGACAGCACTGGTCACGCCACTATCACGGGGATTGAGTTTGTGCTCATGTGATGAAATTTGGTCCATGTAGTCTGAAGCACGAACATGCCACTCCTCAGAAGGTCAAATGTGCAGGCGCAGGACATGTATTGGGCAGTCTCACCGGATTCCTGGATGAACTCGGAAGGTGCAGCTGCTGCAGCGGAACGGTGGCGTGAACCTATAAACTTGACCTTTGTAGCCTTTCTACGGGTTTAATGAACAACATTGACGCGCAAGTTCAGTCAATCAATCAGTACTTACACCGGAATCCTAAAGCTTTGCACCTTTTCAATCGTCTCTATTGGCAATGTTGATCAAGCGAATACCTCGCACGTCTGCGCAAGTACTGGCTCAGACGTGGCCATCGTCCTACCGACTATACACCTCTAGCCCCTCAAAAGCTGCAGAAGGTGATCTCGGGAGTGTTCGATCAGGAGGACAAAAAGCAGGGTAAGTCCAACTTCGTAGAAATCTCGCAGAAGCTTCGCCTGAGCTCTGTCCCGGAACCGAATTTTGCAGTGCAAATGCTGACCAACATAGTGATACCTTTCAGCGGCGGGAGCATGCCATAGAAGAATCATACTTCTATAAGAAGGAACTCGAAACGTAGGTCATGTCCGTTGTACGACCATGTTTCTAACTAAATGTTCGAAGACTCAAGCGTCTGCAAGCGAAGCTCGCCGAGCACAAGAAGCATCTGGAAGAAGCGAGCGAGCATGTGGAAGAAATGGTCACTCACCAAGAATCTTTGATCGGAAATAAAACTGGTAGCGCTTGAGTCAATTATCGGAATAATCTGGTCGAAGTTGTGCCTTCATCGGTTCGTATTTCTGTAATCATGTGGAGTGAACTGTTAGCAAGCCACAAAGGCAGAAACGTCCATGTATAATGCATTCCGCTGAAACGGGCATTTTCTCGTATCATGCATGCTTCCTTGTGGCAAGAGTCGTGACAATCAGCAGTTTGTATTCTTTTTGCTCGTTGATTTGTGCCCTCAGGATCAGATGACAGTGTCTGTGTGGTCTGACTTGGCGTGAGTAACGTCGGCCAAAATTCTCATACAACGGCTGGTCCCTGACGACTATAAAGCAGTAAGATAACATCAACCAGCTTAGTGCAGAGCGCAAGACACATCCAGTCATAATAACAGCATCGACACAATTCCAGCATCCGAACGAACGCGACCACAAACACATCACAAATGGCTTCACAGTTTTGGGTTCGCGAGAGAACCTTTAACAATGTCCAACGCGGGCTGTACCTGGTCCTAAATTACTTCGCAAATGTAAGCAGAGCCAACAGGTCAAGTAACACTGGTGGTTGAGTTGTCCTTCTTGCTGTTCCTGCCGTGAAGTGGAACGGAAGATGCAGCTCAAGCGTTTCGTGAACAGAACAGCTAACATTCTCTTCCTGCAGATTGTTCTCGGTATAACAGCTTGGTATCTGTCACACTACAATGACACGCCAAACTATCCTCAAGGACGACTGATCTTCACCATTATCATCGCAGGGTTCGCGATCATTGCCGGCAATCTCTTGGCCTTCCTGTGGCAAAAGACCTCGAAGCCGCTGCTTGTGGCTCTTGATGTGACATTGGCACTGGCTTCCTTCGCCTCGTTCGGGGTCTTGACTGAATTCGACTGCAACGATAATTGGACGGGATGGGAAGAGGTTTTTGGCAAGCGATATCGCGACTGTTGGAGGACCATTGAAGCATTTGCTTTCATTGGTGGATTCTTCTGGCTCATTGCAGCTATGATGGCGCATCCTGCCCTATCCGGCAAATATGTGCGCCGCGAGACAACGAGCGCGAAACGCGAAAGTCAAATCAGTACGGAAAGTGGCATTACTGCTTGAGCGGAATACAAGATGTTGACCAAGGAAGGCCTCCTTGTAAGCTGACCATGCAGATCAGGTGATATGGGTACTAGTATAGGGAGATACTGAGAAAGGGGACAACTTTGACAGGTTTCTAGGCATACGTCATTGGTAGAAGGGTGGTGTGTTGATAATCCCCAGAATAGCGAGTTCATCTTCTAGCGATAATAAATAGATCAATGTTAATTACCTCATATTCTCAAAGTCATGCCATACCTTCTCCAACAATGCCAGATACAATACTGCTCCATGTGCTGTATTATGGCGTTCCGAGTCTCGGCGCCCTCGTGGTCTGATATGCCTTAATTCTTAACTATGGCGAGCTATATGAGGCTTCTCTTTTACAATACATTGGTCATGATGAGCTATCTAACACCATCACAGCCAGCTGACAACGATGGTTTACGACTCATTCGGACAGAGTGATGCTGAGCAATTAGCTCGTCTGCTCGGTCCAGCTCTATTGGCGATTAGTCTGACTGAGGCAATCAATTTAGACATATGGACTCACAACACCGCAGCAGTAATCCACCTGAACGGCTCAATACTGTTCGTCATAGGCCTTACAATGGTTCAGCATCACAATAACTGGGACGACATGTTGCATGTAATCATAAGTCTGACTGCATGGACGAGCATGATCCTTGGGCTGTATCGAATGGCATTGCCGGAAGTGGTTCTCCGACAGACGAAAGCTACATCACGATCAACAATGCTTACAATCACTTCGGTCACAGGGCTTATTGGATTATGGCTGAGCCTTCAGGGGTATCATAGCTTCCGTGGCTGACTTGTTCTAATTAAGAGGTTGTACAGGTGGACTACCAAATGGTGCTAACTAATCAAACGGCCAACTTTGTATCTGATACCTGTACATTATTATTTCCTCGCATCATCTTTGAGGCTTAAAGGTGTTGAGGCCTCAACAAGGAATGTTCCCGACGATGTCACGCTGGTCACCCTTGGTTAGCACCAAATCCAGCAACGATCGCAGCTGTATCAGCTCCTGCGAGATATGCCGCATCTCGACCTCGGTCTCATCAATGTATCGAATTGCTTCGCTAAGAACATTCGCTTTCCCAAGAGCTTTGTCGCCATATCTCCGCTGCACTTTGGATGACTCGTCCGCTGTACCATCAAATTGACCTCCACAACGCAGATAGCTTCTCTCCAGACGAGCTTTGAGCTGCAAGATCTTACTGTTGAGGTTCTCACGATAGCGTTGCTCCACTTTGGCATGCGCTTTTCTGGCTTCTTCTTTAGGCTTTCGCTTCCTTCTAGCAGCAGCTCCTTTCTGCTTGCTTTTAGTTTCTTCATACGAGGAGTCATCGCATGAATCTTCAGTGTCTGCGGACATTCGACGTGAACGGACACTTGAGCTTGCGAATGATTCTGGACTCTTGACGCTTGGACTTGCTGTAGGCTGAGTCCAGGTATTGGAGTGTCGGTGATCAAGCATTTCAAGCCCAGAGTTCACTGGCTCCTCCGGCCACATGTTCTCGAACGCCGGTATTTGATCGTGCATGTGTATTTCTGGACTTGGCATCTTGATCTGGGTTGACTGAGGGGATATGAAAGACTGAAGACGAGAAGGGGTCACAGAACGCCAAGCTACAGCATCGCTTGGCCCTCCGAACCACTGATCGTCAGATGATCGACACAGATCTGCCAAGCCGGCTCCGGTACTATTCGTGACGAAGGGTTGCAATCCAGCAGGATTCGTTAATGCACTCGTTTGCGATACCAGGTCCATTTGCTGGCTAAGCCATTCGTTGGTAGTGCTGTTCGTATCTGGGTATGATGAGTAGTACTGGCTGCCGACAGGGACTGCCATCTTCGCAGTATTGATCATGTGATTCTGCGTCAGCGTGGTCCGAGTGATCGACAATTCGTGTTCGTATCAGGAAGATGTGGTTTAGCTGACCTTCGTTTCTGAAGTTAAGTGTAGCCAGATTGTTGACGAAATGGATCGACACACAACTGTGGTACCACAGCTCCTACTTCTATATACCAACATTGCCAAACGCCTCTTGATACCGGACTCATCTTGAGCAGGAGTTCGACGTCGATGCATCGGAAACATATGCACGGCAAATCCCGAAATATCATGAGAGATGTTGTTGCGACTAAGGGTTGCGAGCTCTAGAACGATCTGCAGAACGTGGAGGCTGAACTCTATTTAGCCGGTAGCTTGGCACGACGCTTCATTGGTGACGCTGTCTAACAAAGCATCCTGGGACCTCTGTGCATGTCTATTTCCACTGAGTGACACTGTCGAAGATCACCGATCTCTCTTCAGTGAGGGGCTCAGGTGAGTTTACAACCACTCTCTACCCAGGCACCAACTTCGAATGCCCTCAACGGCTTGAAGTCCTTGTCAACTTTGCCAGAACATGCAGAAAGTCCGAACGTCCAAACAAGAAGATACTAGTAAGTTACCTATTCTTGGGCGTGCATTAGTGGCTCGAGCACTACATGCCTAAACAGGTAGTATTTGTTGTCTCCAGACTCTAGCTGAAAGCTGACGGCGATCGAGCAAGGACAATAGAACGCAGGCAGAACTTAATCGGCGACCTTAATCGGCGACCACAACATAACGGCCAAGCAATACGAAGCGCCAATGAAGTTTGGCTTATGAGAGATTGCCCAGCCAAGAGCTGAGACCACAATGTACATTTGGGTCTGCAATCGGTGTGCTTTAGTGCTTGGCAAAGTGGGGATTGGCGAACGTTGCGGAACATTGTCCTTGGACAGGTTCGACCAGCGGTGCAGAAACCTCTCAAGCTTTTTCTTGGGCGTTTGCTCACACCGATAAGTCGGGTCACTAGCTACATCGAAAGTCGGTATCCGTCCTGCCGTTGCAGCTTGTATACCCACGCTAGGGCTGCTGACTACTACATGACGTGACATTTCGCTAGAAGAGCATCCCTGATCAGTTCTCCGCGGGTGCTTGAATTTCCAGGCTTTCGCCTATTTCGTGTGAACCGAATGTCTGATTCGCCCAAAGATACAACATCCCCGGAATCATACAGCTCCTCTAGCAAGTTTGAAGCACATGTACCAGGGCAAGAACACAGATGGCGTGAGATTTTGCTCCGTGGCTTTCAACGCTTCAGTGGTGATCACCATGCTAACTTGTGAGCTAACTTGTGACAGCATGTACCTTAACACAACATAGTCCAATATAAATATTCTTCCTTCTAAGCGATCGAGAGAGGCAATTTCCAATCTTCACATGCATCCCTTTGCCCTGTCACTCTAGTCCACAGTCTTCTCAGTCAATTCAATGCCGTACTTCTCCTTCAACTCAACCAGCAATGGCTCAGCGATATCCCACGTTACGGGTGCCAGGATACCCCTCTTGTTGATTTTTCCACTCATGACCTGCTGGCAAGCCACCGCGCAAGGAACACCGACCAACTTGGCCATGCTCGAATATCCCTTGGGGTCGCCATAGTCAACAAGTGTGCTCGTTCTTGTTTCAGTCTTGCTGTCAGCCCACTCGATACCGAATTTATGCTGTAGCATGACCATATCTCGCTCGCCAGGCTCATACTGACACTTCTCCTCCAGTGTCGCACAGAGTGTATCCAATGGTGTTCCTCTAGGTGTGATTTTCTGCTCAGTGAAGAGACCAATCCACTTCAAGCCAGAGATTATGCGGTCCTTCTCTTCATTGTCTGCGAATTTTGTCTTCGAACTGATTGCCCACTGCAGGTCCTGCTCGGTATGCGAAGATGCACCCAGAATCTTTGAAGTTGCCTCAGCCCAAGTGATCGGAGTGTTCAAGAAATCGTGCTTTTCTTCCGACAAGAAGCCGATATCTACAAGAGCTTTGATGAATTGTGGAAACCCCTGATATCTGAGTGTCCCTCTTATCAACGTCTTAGCCTCTGGAATGTTATATCTCTCCGCGAATGCAGTGCTGTCTCTGTTTCCATATGCCACGAATGCAAAGCCTGGGTAGATGAAGTACGGCTTTGCGCTGGCCATGAGTTCCGGACCACTATATTCGACTGTCTTACCATCCTGATAGAATTTGGCGGTGTTTCGCAAAGCAAGCAGCACACCTCTGCTTGACCACGAGAATTTGTAGCCAAGTGGATTGTCGCTGGCCTCAGGCGCAGGCAGGCCACCACAGTAACTCTTGAAGGACACGATTTTACCACTAGCTTTGTGCACTTCATCGATCGTCTTTACAGCCCAGAGGTGATCGATACCAGGGTCTAAACCGATCTCGTTCAATACCGTTATTCCTGCTTCTTTGCACTGTGCGTCCAGCTCCATCATAGCTGGAGATACGTAGGAGGTTGTGACTACGTTCTTCTTCTTCCGGATGGCTGACTTAATCACTGTCGCATGGTAGGTGTATGGAATGAGTGAGATCGCGAGATCGACCTTTTCCATTTCCGTGTCGAGGGCTGCATCATCGCTCACATCGAGTGAGATTGCTCGTGTGTCGGGGATGCCAGAGCTGAGCTTTTGAGCCGATTCGAGTGTTCTACAGGCTACAGAAGTCAGTATGTCATCTTCAGTCGTTCATGTCTGGCATTCCTCACCAACAGTCACCTCAACACCAGACTTGGCTAGAATCTCAAGTGTTGGCTTGGTAACAAATCCAGCACCAAGCAGGAGAGCTTTCTGCCCAGTACTGGTCGTTCCAAGGTTCAGCTTTTCTTGAATGGATGAGATTAGGGAAGCCATGTTGTATATCTTCTTTGATCAGGTAAAACAAGGTCAATACTGACTGTTTACTTATCTTCACGAGTTTTTGTCTTCAGGCACGCGAGACTAAATAATCTGCAGGGACACTGCTGCCCCACTGACGCAATAATTTTCTACTATACGCGCGCGATATCGGATAAGGCCGTTTCGGACGATATCCACTTTCATAGGTGGTCTTCAGAACTGGCAATAAGCTCCATTGGACCAACATGGTTGGGACAAAACGTATTCAGGCACAGGAACGAAGTCATAACAACGTCTCCTTGAAGAAAAATCCTAGAAGAAGGAAAGTCTGGAATACTGGAGGAAAGGTTCAATTCGCTCGTAAGAAGGGGTATCTAGATGCAACGCTTGCTGCTCAATCTGATGAGTAGTCTATCGTTCCAGGCCGATAGTGAGCTCGAGTAGTCACAAGAGCTATATCGCTGTCAGCAACCGTTCTGGTTGACTGTATGCTCACTTCAAGTTTTACACCAGCTTCGGTAGGCGCCTAAGCATTCGCCTTAGCAGGCTATATTAATCTGTACAGTATTTTCGTCCTATCCAGGACAACTTTCATAACATCATGAATCGAGTCCGGCACTCATATTGCATAGTTTTCAGCATGCAAGAAGATCTCGTCTCGGTTTGGATCTGTCCAGACCAATTTTTGGAGATCTGCCACTGTTCGAGCCACATCACATCGCATCTCGGGAGGTCCACAGACATATATGCATGTCCGTCTGCTGAATTCACTGCTCAAGTTCTTGAGCATATACGGGATGTCCGGTCTTCCATACTCGGTTCTCCAGCCGTCATTGCGTCGTGCTGAGTACAGTGATAATCTATTTGGCAGGCCAGATACTGGTCTTGCAGACTTCATATCGTCGCCCGTTAGATAGCCTGGAGTGTGCGCTGGAGCAGGCTCTGTCGGAGGTAGAGTTCCAGGCAAGAACGCAAACCGCATTAGTGACTTCTGGAAATTGGTAGGCGTTTGTGGGAAGCCGAAATCGAACGCGGAATTGCGTTTCTGGTTTTCCTCCTCAGCCGGTGGTGTCCTCGGTGATGCCCAATCATTCGTCGAGATATTAGACATCCTTTGCTGTGTTGTGTATCGATGCTGATTGTATAGCTTGTCTGCCTGTGACATCGTATCCGCGTCTTTCTGCATTTCAGACAATGACGAGCTAGCTCTCTTTTCGTCCATTTGGGTTCGCGACGTAGCGTCGCTTTGACCTGGCGGAGGTGGGAAGTAAGGCTGCCTAGAGATCGGAGATGCAAATTGAGTCCGCTGCGGAAGTGCTGTTACGAGGTCTTGTTCTTCGTCCTGCATTTCATAGTCATCGATAATACGCGAGTCTCGCTTGTTGCTGATTCCTTGCATCACGCCGTCTACTTTCTCGGCTAATAGTTGGCTTAGGCGATTCTGCTTGCCATCAGCGCCAATACCGAGTCCAGCAGGTGTATATCGCTTCGCGCTTGTAATGAAGAAATGGCAATGCACAGATCCTGCTGGAGCATATTCTCGACATATTCTGAGCTCTTCCTTGAACCATTCCATGATCTCTGGACGTTTCATGGCCCAAATCACATGAACACTTCTTGTCGTGGCTTTGCCATCTCGCATCCGCTTTACGAGGTCAAGTAGTTGTGATGCAATAGCGGTAATACCTGAGCCACCAGCAAAGAAGATGACCTGGTCGAATGAAGATATCTGTCTCTGCATACCTCCATATGGACCTTCGATGAAAGAACGATATGTCTTGTACGGTCCTTTGGTCTGTGCTGTGTCATATACTTGTCGTGTGAAGCCACCAAACGGTCGAAAGACAAGTGTCATGTCCCTGTACTTGTCGCCATAATCGGAAGGAAAGTCTTCGCTGCATAGAGAGGCAATTGTGAAGGGGTGGTTTTGCATGACTGAGATGCCAGGCATTCTCAAGTAAGCATACTGGCCAGGCTTCCACCTCGTTTGTGTGGGTATCGTCACTTTGACGGCATTCTCTGGCAATATCGTAACTGCTGACTCTTCTCCAATGAGCCACGAGGGTCTCAGTGGGTTCATCCAATTGAGGTAGAAGAGTCGTGCAATCAGTGACACGATCATCATGATCACTGTCGTGTATAAGTATGCCCACGACGTGAGGTAATTGTGACAGTGCCAGAAGAGAAGTCCGATAAATGCCCAAGCAACAGGGATGTGTAAGAGTACAAACACTTCGTAGAACCTGTTCCTCAATACTGGCAGTGAATGCACAACCAGAAAGATCAGTGGTACCAATGCTGCAATGCCTGTCGTGAAGATATAATATTGCTGGTGGAAGTACAGCTTGAACGTGGCAAAGCCTTGAGGGTCGTTCATTGACTGATACCAGTACGGAACAGCATGGATGATAGCCAGGATGATACATAAGTATGCTCCCCATCTGTGCAGGACGATTAGCCTTTCGTGACCAATACCAGTCATAAAGGAGATAACGTTAGCCTTGGATGCCAACGCTGTGATCCATGGAACCAGCGCTATCGACATCATACCGGCTCGGATAGCCAGAGGTGGTGAACCAAAAGACATGCTTTCATAGAACAGTGGCTTCGGCAAAAAGCAGTACAATAGTGAGAAGATCAGTCCTGCCGAGATGACGCATATGACAGCAAAGGACGGAAAGGTGAATCGCCATCTACCGACTTTGAGCTGAGGGACAGGTCGATAGAACACATATCGGAAGACAGCTACCACATTGTTGAAAGGCGCGATTGCAGAGGCTGTCGATTGCTGTTTCTGCTGTCGGTGCAGCAATGGTCCAGATGGCGGGAAGAAGACCTGTTTTGAATTGTCTGTGGTAGTGCTCGGGACTTCCCATGGTGCCGACGTCGCCGAATTCTGTGAAGCTGACAATGCTGAATTGATGTATTCGTCCTTATACAATGCTATCCGTATCCTGTCACCCCAGTAATTCCACAACCTAAGTGATGTCGCTACTGTCAGTAAGACTATGCAGAAATACACCCATCCCAGAGCATATTTATCGGCTTGTGACCACGGATCTTGCTGGATTGCGTCTATTAGTTGTGGCGGCGTTGTGCTGTTTATTGGAATCTTCACTCTCTTCACCAGCTCAACTAGTCCCTCCTCTACATGTGATAACTCCTCAGGCACTCTTTTTACCAGATCCTCCAGCGTGTGTGGTAGGGGAATGGATGGCATTGCTGGAGCTGCGTCGAAAGCAGGGCGTGAATTCTGAATCGGCACCACCCGCCAAAACACTACAATTCAACCTCGTCCAGTTCTCTCGCCAGGCTCCTGTTTTCTGTTGTGCAACTGATCGATTGGTTGGTCTCGCTGGCAGTTCTGGCGCTTGTGTCAATAGAATATGTTTTGCGAAAGCTCGAAAGCGCAGCCAGCTGCGAATAGAAGACGGCGATGATCGTAAAGCGAGAGAATTGAAGTCGGTCAAGTCGTTATCGAGGTCGTTTCGCACAGAGAGCACAGCTCGTCGGTCAGAATCTGATCTGTTGGTGTACAGAAGAAGCGCATGGGGCCACTATCTACATTTGAGGGACATGAGGGATGCTCGAAGGTTCAAGCTATGAGCAGGAAACAGAGATGTTCACAGCTAAGCGCGCAAAGAATCACGCCGCAGTCGATACCAAAATGATCGACTCTCTCGAGTACGAGATCGATAGGTCTCGTCTAGAATGCATGAGCTAAGTGGCAATCGTACTCACTGTGATAGTCTTTTTAGTTTGTATAGCGTGCAGCACCGAGGCCTCTTCGAGACGCTGCTCAGTGAGAAGTCACACATCGTGCATGCTACCGGCCCTGTCTGGGCCAGCTCGTCGCAGCCATAGGACAGCCGTGATGAGCGGAGTGACGATCGAAGGAACAAATGGAACCTGCCGTGGACCAGCGGGCCGCACAGAGGACAAAGCTAGGGTCAAAATGCGCAGACTTCGAGGACATTATCGAGCCTTCGGACATGCGATTGGTGCTGTGATACAGGCCAAATGCAGGACAACTTTGTGCGACAGAAGGAACGATCCAATTGAAACATTCAAGCAGCCGCTGCCAGCTGCGCTAATGCGGGTAAGCTTTCTCTCGAAACCAATCAAAATCAATAGAACCTGGCTTGGCACTATGGTCACAATTGTCAACACCAACCTCCAATTATTCGATCTCGACGTAGCACATGACAGAGTCGTCAAAGAGTTCGCAACTCGGCCCTGAGCACACCGAATCGCTGTATTCAAGCTCGTGGAGTTTATGTCCCTAGTGATAGATAAACGTCGAAATGTATGTCCTACCACAGGCTCTGTGTGCCCAAGAGATTTCTGAGCATGAGACAGCATCAACAAGAAAGGCAAGGCTGTGGAATTGATTGACCCAAGTATAGGATCGGTAGATGGTAGTATCATGTATTGTGCCGGAATATCTGTGGACTTGACACTTACGTGCTCATCGTAGTGATAGTTGCTGAAAGGGTCTGTAAGCGTGAAGCGCGGGGAGTACATGAGTGTAGAGCGCCGCCTTTGCCGCTAGTCGCTGATCACGTCGTTTGTAACGAGCGTTCATTTACGCGCTGCGCTCGAATATGGTGGCTTCCTCGTGGTTTGCTAACATTAAGACGTTGATCTTGCCCGACTTGACATTCGGCTCCAGTAAGATCCAGTGAGATGGGCTAGGGTATGACAAGAAATCTCCTTTTTCTCCGGAAGCATGATCCAGTAAACTGAAGGCAAAGAACGAGATTCACAGCGCATGCAGTCTATCACAAAAGGGACAAATACTCTGTTGCCGAGTTGTGAGAACATTCGATTCGAGTCTTTCATCGGAGGTTTCTAACTCAAGCCAAATTCAAGCACATTCACACTCCAAGCTGGCACATCCCATGTAAAGCTCTGCCCACTAGGACTTGGCAGGCCCGAAATTGGTTTCGATGACACTGTCGTGGCATTGCCAACGTAGTTGAAGGACTCCAAACTTTCAGCTTGAATAGTTGTACCATTTGCCGAGCTCAAAGTCCTGTCTGCGTTGATGGTCAAAGGTATACTGCTGTTGCCCGAATTGATGACCTTGAAATACACTTGAACATCATTTTCTGATATGCTTGCTGCCCACCACAGAGGATTAAAGTCCCCAGACGTCGTTGAAACAGGAATCGTCTCGTGGCCGTGGAAGGTAGAGAAGAGTTGTTCCATATAATAGCTGGAGCTCTTGACAGTCTCATCAGGGTTTGCAGTAAATGAGACCAGATTGGGTGTCCAATTCTCCCAATTGAGATTTGCCAACGAGGGAGCGTACGTGCTCAGCTTGACCGTGTCTGGATTTCTTTCTGCGCCTAGGAGGTAGACTCCTTCGCCAATAGCTGAGATCATGTTCGGATAGAAGATATGAATGTCCTCAGGAAAGGAGAAATTGACGTAGCCAGACGGAGTATCGTACTGGAAAACAGACGATTCTCCGATGAAGACTGTCACATTGGGATTTGGTGCCACCTCTTCTTGCCAGTTGTCGAAAAGGTCGAAGTTCTCTAGAAAGAAGCTGGGGGTCTGGTAATCGTGCTTGTCCCACATTGCGCCTGACGGGATTGAGATGTTGTAGTCCTTGTTTTCGTTAAACGCTGTCGAGATGAGAGTCATGCCAGGGTACACATCCTTAATGCCGTTATACAGATATGGAAACCTGTAAGGATATGTCTCTGAGAACTACACACGTTAGTCTTAAATCCAGAGCGCTGACATGCACTTCAAAGTGACTTACCCAGTCCTCATTGCCAATCTCAACATGGTCGAGCTCGTAAGGAGCCGGATGACCGTAGCTTGCACGTAAAGAGCCATAGTTGGTACTGGCATCACCCTTAATGAACTCCAGCTCGTTGAGTATGTCCTGAAGAACAAGATCCATTTCTTCTTCAGGGAACGACGAGTGGTCCAAGGAATACCCGCTGTAGACCTATGTAAGGTTAGCTTCGTCAACAGGGATAGTTTCGGACGATCTCTCGGCCGCAAGCAAGGGCATGATGTTTGTGTCCATGACAAGACTTACCCCGAGCACTGGCCGCATGTCACCAGCTTCGCAGAGGTCTAAGAACTCCATGAGACCAAGCCCATTGGTGTTGTAATACCCCCAGTCACCAGGTCGACCTTTGCGATTGATCAGAGGTCCAATCGTCTCATTCCACTTCCATCTTGTTGCAATCGATTGACCTTCGAGATTATTGCCGCCAGGAAACCGGAAGAATGTGGCGAGATCTGTAATCGCTTCACCCAGATCTTTTCGTATTTTCGTTGCTTTGTAAGTCTCGCCGAAAAGGCTGGCCAAGCCGATGTAGTAAGTATTGCCCTTGGCTTGCGAAGCATCGAACGTAATCGCGAAGGTGTTGTTGACGGTAGGTGCTTTTGCTTGATTCACAATCTGTGTCTCGAATTGCTGATATTCAAAAGTAGATAGGTTGGAAGGAGGGAAAGTCGAGCTTGCGAACACTTCTCCTGTCAAGTTGGAGCGTAGACTGACAGTGATGGCAGTCGTGTTGACCTCATCAGCTACACCGAAGGTTTTGGCATAGAAGGAAGCATTATACGTCTGCGGTCGCACGTCGATGCCCCACCAACCAGAATTCTGTACACCAACTTCTCCGGTTGCATTCTCGCCAATCTCGAGCTTGAGAACGACTGGCAATGCTTCGGAAAGTGGCTCAAAGATCGACAGGCTTATTGATGCATTCCCGATAGGCGACCATCCAGTCAGCACGGGACCAAACGGCAAGATGGGATTTTCGTATGTGCCATCCTTGTTTGTGCCGGAGCCCTGGAATGCACGGTTGACCAGTAGCTCACCATATATACCGCCATCACCTGAGTGCGAGATGTCCTCGAACATCCTGTAATCAAAGTAAGTCCAATTGTGTCTCTTGCCACCGACATGCTCCTCGGACTTACCATCCGTAAAGGTTCGGTGCTGTTAAGTTTCTGCCACCTCCATTGAGTGACAAAGCAACCTCCACAGGCCCAGGATTGCCAAAATACCTTTAAGACGTCAGCACGCCTCCTCGAGTGTCTTGTAAAGAGCTCACTGAGTGTAATTAATATAGGATAGAGAAGGCGTCTCCACACCTGGTGCTGTTGTCTGATTCGAGTTCGCCTGTCTGGGCACCAGGGAGCTTCGTGCTAATGGTGAAGCTATGGCATAGCTGCTCAAGAAGAGGGCTATCGCGATATCTGAAAGCATCTTGTCAGCTAGCAGTTCAGATGGTCCAATCAGTAAGCAGCAACTTACAGTATTAGCATATGTATGCTCTTTATATAGCTCGTGATGGCCAGGTCGACTTGGAGCTCGCTTTAGGTACATTTTGTCTATCCCACCGGAGCTTTGTAGATCACATCTGTTGGCATATGTACTGATCGACACGAAGCATGGGTTCCCCAGAAGAGACTTGTCCACACAAGGCAGGTGAGGACATCGAGTCTGGAAGTCCGAAGTCAAAACTGGAGGTCGGAGCAGGCACCGGCAGAACACTGCTAATGAATCGAAACAGCTCCCATTGCAGGTATGGCCGTCGCGTGCACACGATGATGCAATCGGGCCGGCATCAATCTGACGATGTGATCGTCCTACGTCACCCACTGCGAGATCTAGGATAGATTCACCTCGAGTTTCACAAGAGAGCTCATACCTGTTGCGCGACCACAATTTACGCATACACCCAAGCAAAGAAACAGTGGTTAGATCAAGAACCGGGCGTAGAACATGGAATTGTATCACATTGATATTGCTCGTAACCTTACCGGGAACGCCAGACGCATCCAAATGCTTATCCGTTATAATGCCACAGCTGAAATGCAATCTTTCGCCCGAGCTAATTCACTTTTATCGTAATTATCTATCATGCACCTTGTTCAACTCCAGTGACCTTGACGATCTCCACATGCACCGGCTGTGGTGTCAGCGTGCTGGCGCTGGCAGAGCTTTCCCTCCCTTCTTTGGCAGCTGGTGGTTTTCGTGGTAAACTTGCAGGAGCCCCGTATTTCTGTTTGAGGGAGTCCTTGCCTCCAGATGCAGACTGACCATGCGTCGCAGAGTTCATGCTGTGTCTGGCAGTTTTGTTGCGACCAGATCGATTCGTGTGACGGCCATCATTATTTGGGACGAACGAGCGGGTCTGTGGGTTGAAAAGAGACTTTCTGTGGCCGTGACTTACGCGACCTGTCGATGGATGTTGATACACTTGTGGGAAGTTTTGTGCATACTGTTCATTAGGGCTTATTAGGCCTGAACCATAGCCAAACGGTGAAGTAGGACTCATTGGCGACACGAAGTTGGTATTCTGGTCAGAATACCATTCCTGGTACAGACCTTGCATAGCGGGCGCGCCATTCGTCATCATGTTTTGATTCACGGGGTATTGTGCACTTTGTGGATATCCAAAGTACTGATTCTGCATCTGCATCGCTTGCATTGTCTGCCAATCATTTGGGCTAAATTGTTGTGGCATCAGGGAAGAGGCCTGGCCTTGGAGATTGTTGTAGGTCATGCCGTGATCAAAGACAGGATACTGTTGCGAGAGCTGAGCACTGTATGTAAAATTGTCGAAATTGACTGGAGAGGTCGGGTAGGAGCATGATATTGCTGGATCGGGGTATGCTTGTGCATATTGTGCCTGAAATGGGCCCGAATTCACATAGGCCGATCTTGCTTCGAATGTATCATCCTTGTTCTGCTTTTGTTTTCTGGGCTTCTTCTTACCACTAGTTGAAGATGACCGAGACATGCTAGTTGAAGGTTCCACATTCTCAGCCGAATCGGTAATCAAAGATTCCTGAAAATCTGCAAAGATTCTGTCTCTTGCGAGCTTGTACTGAGCTTCACGCTCCTCGCGTGTAAGCTTTGATTTATCACGACTGGGAGTGCTTTCTGCTGGGGAAGTCAACCCGTCGTCACTAGGACCTTCCAAGCCGTTTTCAGATGTTGTTTTCGAAGGGACAGATGAGCTCGGTGCAGTACTATTGCCCGCAGAAAAATGTCTGCTAGCAAGTTGCTCTCGACGCATAATTTTGAAGGCCGCAGATGTAGGACCAACCGTACCAGTCACTAAAACGTTTCTCGCAACATCTGCAAGCGACGGTGGAAGCGCGCGTTGACCACCTCGGAAAATCCTAACGGACGAGCTATCTTCTGTGACAGCATGAGCGAGGCTGTAGTAATCAGCCAACTTGTGCGTGAGCAATCTGGTAAAAGAATTCTGTGGAGGCAGCTCCAGAACATCGATGCATTCGCTTTGCAAGAAATTCAACAACTTCTCTTCGAGCTGTAGCAAAGCTAATCTGTCCTTGGTTGATGCCAAAGCGTCCATGAGCTTTTCGTCAGGCTCGACAGGCACAACTGTCGTTGGCTCGCGAACGTCGTCAATAGACATGACTGGGGTTACAGGTCGGGGCATCTGTACGTCTTGTGTCTCGATGACTGGACTGACCGGGAGATTGCCGAATCGAGGGGGATTCAACATCGTGGGAAACCGTCTGCCAGGAATGAGAACAGGCGGAAAATTTCTTGGGCCTTTGTAGGCATTGTGCTCAGCATCATGCTGGAAACTGGAATGTCTGCTTAGACCTGGATGCGGATGGTCGTCATCAACAGCTCTTACACTTGCTGAATCATCTGGACGTATGCTCTCCTTGTCGTCCATCGCGAACGTAGTTACAGATGCGAGACTCTTCGTGTCAAAACTGTGGGGCTTGTTCATGGATGAGCTAGAAAGTTGAGATTGATCCTCCTCATATGAGTCGGCACTATCGCCACCACTTTCTGTTGTAGTTGCATCGGTCCTTCTTTGGCCGAGAGACAATTTTTCCAGGGACGCAACGGTTTTCGCCAATTGTTCTTCGTTAGGTGTCGCTGCTTCGACTGCCTGGACTACCTTCGTGTCACGCTTGCTGCTGTCGGTAAACTTCGTCTGATCTTCAGTGGTCCCAGATTTCCCCTGCACTTCCGTACGATTAATGCTGTTCTTCGCCTTGATTGGAACAGGCATAGCTGCGATTTTTGCATAAGATGATGCCGTGGTAGGCATTGAAACAACCTGAGGATGCGCCATTTTGACCCTGCCAAAGGAAATTCGTCACTTCGTATCTAAGGCTAAGATAGTGGGCAAGACAGCTCGTCAGCTGTCCGTGAAGAGTGTCTTCCGTTTGTACTATCTCAGCAGATCTGTGCGATCAAGCCAGCTTTAACAATACTGTAGAACTCCATTTGCAAAGGCGTAAGGAATTGTAATCCTGTCAAGCCATTTGGCGCCCAAATCACGCTCTATTCTCTTTACTTCTTCAACAGCAGCGAAGTGTCTTTCTTCTGGTCGCTAATCGGTTCGAATTGTCGCCAATAGGGTGGGTTGCGACCGACAAGCAGGAGCAAGCTGCCTTGACGTTCTTGTAATCTGGGTTCGATCGATGTAGCCTTGACAACTACCTTAACTAACCACCAATATTGAACGTGCTTTTCAGTCCATTGACGCGTCAAATCCCGTAATATTCAAGTAGTATTTATCACGAATCTCCGAGCGCAAGAGGATAAAATTAAATGCTCTGGCATGAATACTGCAGAGACTGTTCACTGTGGAGCAAACACAATACTGTTGCCTTATCAAGGCACTTACGGGTCTTATGAAAGCAAGGCATCAATCTTCCACTTTCTAAAGAACTTGTAAAAGTCTCGAGATCCCAAGCAGCCGTATATAACTTCGGTGACCAATATACTTCCCAGCAGTGCTCGTGATCTGCGTCTGGTCGGGAGCGGTCGAGCTTGTAGGACTCTAGATAGAATTTAAACTTCGCAAGCCCAAATAGCATACAAATACCTACCATATTCATCAATATGAATCGCTACAGGACAGTGCCTGGTATGAGCAGCCAGTCCAAAGCCAGCTCCACAACTATTTGCCAGAAATGCCTTCAAAAAGGCCATTACAGTTACGAATGTAAGACAAGTCTGCAAAGTCGACCTTATGTCAGTCGAGCCTCTCGGTCGCAGCAATTACGAAATCCCAAATTGAAGCCAGCACTGACCGAGGCGAAATTAAACGAGGAAGAGGTCACAAGGTGGGTACAAGTGTTGTCCCTCGTGTCCACTTACGCTGACTCAGAGAACAGCTCAACAACATCATCCAGAGATACAGAACAAGGACCCTTATCAAAGGATCTCGAGGAGGAGTCGCATCGAGGTCGAGCGAGAAGCCCAAGCTCGGATCGACCAAACAAACGGCGGAGGTCGGATTCTACCTCTTCCACTGATAGTGTTTCGACCATTTCTACCATATCGTCCTCATCAGGACATCAGGGGGATCGTTCGAAGGACTTCAAGCCGCAACGCCGAGCTGAATCTCGAGTATCGCTCTCCAGATCAAGAACTCCTCCAAGAACGCGACCAAGATCGAACAGCAGTTCTGTCGCGTCTTCAGGGATCGCTCGTAAGCCAGGCAACAGAGGTGGAGATCGTGAACCCAGCGACGGTCCATCTAAGGGACATGAGCCACGTTTCGAACGTGAGCGTAACGGTCCTGGTTCGAATAGAGCACCGCGTCTGCGGCATTCACGCAGTCCGGAAAGGACTACACATCGCACGAGTCGTGCAGATGGACCCAAACCAAGGAGTCTGAGCCCATATAGTCGGCGATTAGCACTCACACAAGCCATGA
Source organism: Pasadenomyces melaninifex (assembly GCA_022813495.1). Classification (NCBI taxonomy): domain Eukaryota; kingdom Fungi; phylum Ascomycota; class Dothideomycetes; genus Pasadenomyces; species Pasadenomyces melaninifex. The sequence continues at coordinate 28,701 of JAKLMI010000123.1, forward strand.
ATGTCGACAGATAGCGCTTTATCAGTAGCAAATTCGGTTTATGATTGCTTCGAGATCGGCAAATAAGATCTTAGCAACATCCAAATGTTCAAAGAACCTCTTCCTCGTCAGCCGCATCTCGTCTTCGATCGGCTTCGTCCTCCTGCTCACGAAGATGCACAGCCTCAACCAAAGTGCTACCCTCTACCCCCAATTCTTCGCCTGTGTCTGGATTGCTCCCATTCTTGAGTTGAGCAGTCTCTTTTGCTTTCTGTATACGCTCACGAACGAGTTGTGCGATCGCATTTTGTGTTCTTACATCTAGAATCTTTGTTCTCTCGGCAAGGTCTCTTTTCAGGTCCCAGTTTGGTTTCTTAGGTTGTAATTTGAAAAGGTCGAGCCCTTGCTGTGCCTCTGCCTCGTCCTTTTCAGCCTGTTCTGCCGCAGCTGCTGATATGCGTTGAGCCTCTTCCTCTACCGTTTCGTGCTTGGTGTCTGGCTGCTGTTCAAACCCTAATTTGGGTCCCTTGGTTGTTAGGTCGTAATTCCTGCCAGAAATGTACTTGTCAGTCCTCGACTCTGGTTCGTCAACAATAGCATCTGCAAGATTTTGATCAGAGGTTGGTTCTGCCCCAGGTCTTTTGCGCTTGAGCGATGCAAGTTTTGCAAGGCGAGCTTTACGCTCCGCAGCAGCAGCGTCGAGGCTCATCGCTTCAGCCAAAACACTTTATTCGAGTCATTTAGACTTGTCAATGCATATTCTGTTATGAGAACCATGAATACAAGATCGTTAGAATGCAGATAGGGCAACTAGCCAATTAAAACCGAGATCAGATTTGTCCTACTCCACTTCTGATTGCGGAAAGAAACGAACACGACTCGCACTGCAATTGACCTTTCGTACCTTCCATTCGATCAGGTCAGCGCAATTTCTACCCAGTTTGGCCACGGAACAGCTTAATTAGCAATGGTGGCTGCTGGATGTCACTTTATGCCAGCACGATAGTCAGATGGATGTACCGTAGGCTATCCTGTGCCGACAGACTTCGCATCAGCGAACATCAAACACGATGGCTTTCAACACGCACCGCAGCGTGTTCGGTGCCTTCACCGCTCTTAGTCGGAGATCACTTATCGCCTCCTAGACGGTATCGAAGCACTATCGCACTGGAAGCAATCAAAAATGGCTTGGTTTCCGATCCGACCAGCATCAACGATGTCACACTGTCGCAAACAGCTGCAACACATGGACCTAAACTGACAGGTATACTCAAGTCACACCCTGCATTTGCGAATCGACTCGTGAGATTGCCGCTAAATCCAGACTATCACGATGAAACCGCTGAGTTCAAACGTCTACCAAAACTCCTTCTCCAGTCATTTTCAGAGATATGGTATTCCAGCGCTGGCTCAAGATGGGCAGAAAATCGTAAGAGATGCGAGAAATACATGCAAAACGCAGATCATCTCTGGAAGGTCACTGAACGTCGTAGCCTCACAAATTGGCTCGACAACATCCACGACTTATTTGGGCGTGCTCGAGCAGTCGCTGATCTGCTTGCTGGAAGTGCATTGATATCTTTGCGACGAACTCTTGCGGTATTGAGAGAGCTCAAGCGCATAGACAATGATTTTGAGGTTCGAGCATCATGTCTCCTTATTGCGGGTGTCCTGTACAAGAAGGCTCTGTTGAGAGAGACTGAGCTCATGCAGAGCTTCGACGACGAAATTGACAAGCTTCGCGACCCTCAGTGTTGGCCCCAACACTGTCCACCTGCTAGTCTCCTACGACCGATCTTCTGGCGATCTGATATTCAACAGACAATGGTGTTGGTTGAATGCTTGCGAACACGTTACAGCGAGTTCAGCGGAAGAGTTGCGGTCGTCATAGCTACATACTGTCTCAGAAAGGGTCTGCATGAAGAAGCATTTTCGTTCTTACAGGAGCTTTCGCCTCAACAATTTAAGAAAGTCGAGAGCGAGTGCCTAGAGTGCTGCTTAGCGCTTCTCAGATACGACACTGTTATTGAGACCGAGACTGGATCAAGCTTCCGCTACCTCACTGCCCTTCTTGACAAGGGACTCACCCCTGATGCAAGATTGTACAATGAAATCATTCAGACAGCAATTAATCTTGGACACGAAACTGTTGCTTGGGATGTCTTCGACTATGCGCGATCTATCGACACCAAGATCGACCACAAAGCGTGTCTAGCTCTGGTCCGAATAGGCTTTCTGACTGGAAATTTCGGTAAGCTCGATCTTGTGATGACCTACATCTATGATCATCCAGATCTCTATCGCAACAATGGGATTGTGGTTTACGCCATGAACATCGTACGGAGAATCAACCACATGCAAGCTGGCATGACGCCTGCGGAGGGATTGTCGCATATCCTTGCGTTGTACGATCGAGTATATGTCAGAGCGCCACTGGCCAAGTTTGGGTTTGTGCAGAACCGAAGCTCGAGCTCATCGAAACTCGAAAAAGCCGAACCTGAAAACTATGCGCTTGCTTTCACCGTATGGGCCTATATACTTTGCCACAAACATGGCCAGTCCATAGACCTGCTTTGGCGTAGAATTATACGCCTGGTCGATGCTGGGGACGAGACAGTGACCAATGCCATGAAGCTTGATCTCATCTACAATGCGGTGATCTATGTCAATATCAGAAAAGAGTCTACGATTGCGAAAGCCTTGGAAGTCTTTCGCTACATGCTGGACAAAGGCTTATGTCTGCCCACTTCGCGTACCTGGACTATGCTAATTTGCGGCTTTCTCAGTCACGGCAAGAAGGATAGAGCCGCACAGTTATATCAAATGATGCAAGAGCACGGCTTTACAACGGACGACATGCGCAGTGAATTGGTGCCGCTCAAAGTCAGGCTGGACGATTTGTTTATACACAATGAATCTATGCTCGATCGAAATGCCATGTTGGCTGATACGACATTGAGTCTAATACAGCCATTTGCGGTTAAAGAAGAGATCCAACCCAAGAGAAAGCCCTTGGATGATTTCGATCCAATTTCGAATGAGGCCTTTCACAATGACTACTTTCCTGCAAAGACAGATGTAGCAAGTCAGTCGAATGATCATCCAAAGCCTCTTTCAACTTCGAGCCAGTATCTAACATCTTTGGATGAGTATGAAGCTGGCGAACAGAGCATTGCTGCTGGTGTTCTATAGATCTGATTCCAGGTATGCCTGTCCATGATCATAATACCTGCATGATAGAATTGAATGAAATGTTATGTGCTTTTTGACAAGATTCACCTTCTCGTATTAGCATAAGATTTCGAAAACTTCGACTTACCTAGGTAGCTAAACAGATTGCTTGCGGGCAGCCTTCATGCCTACTAAAACGAACTGAAGATGTTCCACCTTGGCCATCACCAACATCTTATATGCATTCTCATTGGTAAGGCTACAGTGGCGTCCAGCATTTCGTGGTGCACCATACTGTTTTGAGCCTAGTCTTTCGAAACGCGCCGCCCGACACCAGGTCTGGGTTCTTTGACCACACTAACAACGTGCTTTGAGCGCGTAATATCAAAATCTGTTGCGCTGCTCCCATACATTTCCTGATACCGTGAGGGAAGTCTTGCTTCTGGTTTTATGTCACAGATCTGTCCGTCGTTCTGTGCAATGTGATGGTATTTTCTGGGTAGAGTGTGACGTTCGGCGATCAGGTCTAAGACGATAAAAGAGACAATCATTGCCGAGCTTTCTGTCCCTACACTATCTGAAGCCAGCATAGAAAGATCTTCAATCTCAACTCCATCGATGTCGCCGTCCAGAGGTTACGTCAACGCCGGTGCTTCACCTCTGACGTTGGGTCGCAATGGCTTTTGCTGGTCATAGGAAGGCCATTCAATTAGCACATAGACTGACAGATGAAGATGCTGTACAATCAACTAAGCCGCCCAGAATTAGGCTGAAATTCGCATCTGGCGCCAAGCATCCCGCTCCTCTGGAGGTAGACACTTGTCATACCAGAATCGTCCCCGAAGCACAAGAATTTAGGCATAAGAAGCTAAAATCACCTCAGAGTACAAAAAGTGATGGAACTTACGTTGACACGACTATCTGTGATCAATTAGGCAATACTCCTGCAAATTCACTTTGTGCCAGGCACATCCCCCCAGACACTACGACTGAACAGATTCAGGACATATTCGCGCAATTTGGTGATGTGGCTGCAGTAGAAGTTCTTTCGCAACAAAATGCCGCCGTCGTTACGTTCCATGCGCTCGTTGATGCAGTTAGAGCTCAGAAGACACTACATGACAGGTGCTTGTTTGACGAGAACCAGCCCAATCCTGTTCACTTCGCGAGCACCAACCACAAGCTTATTCCTCCAGCAACAGAGACGATGAAACAAGACAAAGGAGTTCACACTGCTACAGATATCTCTCCACCTCTTGTCAAGCGATCTATGCTAGCTCGTAGTCAGAATCAGATCGCTCAAGGACATCGCCTGGACAGGAATATGTTTCAAAACGGCGAGGAATTGAGCCACCTTGGACCATTGAATGATGACGCATTCGCAGCAAGTAACGAACCATGGTCATCTGAACAGGCCACTGCAGGAAGTGTCAAGAACACAGGGGAATCTGGACCTGGTATGCACCGAAATCCTCCTGAGCTAGCTGAGAGGGATGCAGAGTCTGTCGCAAGTACCGACACCAGAGGCTACACCTTCCTGAGCTCATTATATAACACAGTAACGAAGTCGAAGACACAACTCTCTGGGTTGCCTTCATTGGCGTCTCTGCAAACCTCTAGACATTCAAAACCATCAACAGACCAAAGTAGCATATCAGAGTCTGGACCAAAGACCTCTGTGAGAAGTCGTATTACCGAGACGCCGCTCTCGATCACCACGAAATCGAGTCGCAAATCTATCTCTATCAAGCATTGTCGAGCTTGTGACAACGTTGGGACAACGGGGAAACCTCTGACCTGTTGTATATCATGTCCCAGGAGATACCATAGCTTTTGCGGTGACCCTCGACCAGAGTTGTAAGTCGTGCCTGCCAAGATTTTTGTACTTCATATAGCTAATTCAAAGAAGGAGCAAACCTGGCGACTTCCAATGCAGCCATTGTTTGAAAAAGAAACGGAAGCAAGCTGCAAATATCAAGACTCCGATCGAGAGGCCGACGCAGACTGTGGCTGAACAGAATACTACCATTGATGCAGGCGTCGGAAATCTCGAGCTTCCTGTATCTGCTGAACCTATGCGGGGGGATCGCACCTATGAAAAGGGGCAAAAAGAGAAGGCTGACATTTGCGATCTCGAATTGCACCAGCAAATCACAGCTGAAAGCAACGGAGAATCCCCGCCGAACGAAGAGTTTCACGACGCGCTCGCACATGTCCAGCCAGACAAGAACACCTGTAGTGCAGAGCATGCTAAGGAAGAAGTTGACGTCTTTCAGGCACAGCCCGAAACATCCGATGACTCATTTAGTCTCGCAGTGGAAGAGATAGACATTCAGATTCGTCAACCTGAAGTAGGGCAACATTCACGAGGTGTCGATGTCTCGCAGCAAGGAACAACAACACCACAACATGAAACCCATTCACAGCAGGCCAAACATGTCAATGTCACAATACCACATCTCGCAGCGAATGAGTCGTGCGATTCTCTGACAGACAGCATACCACCTGACGGTGCATCCCCAAAGACCATTCCGAAAGGCCCACGAGCTGAGAACCAGGCTTTCGAACAGAAGTATTGGCTGAAAGAGAATGTGGACCTAATTCGGAGATGCCGAGCTATCCAGAGAAGGTACAAAAACCAAGTTCGATGCGATCGGTGGCCGACTCAGTGTTCTCACGGCGACGAATGCGATTATGCGCATAGTCACACTCCGATATTGCTGCCACAGCACGGTGCGAGCGCCAAAGCCTGGACCTGTCCCCGGTTCATCAGACCAGGTGGATGTGCAGTTTCAGAGCCGCACTGTCGCTTTAGCCATCACGACACTGGATTCTATGTAAGAGCTGATGGACGAGCTGCCAGTCGTAAGCATCTGACGTGTCGTTTCTGGTACCGGAAAGGTGAGTGTGTAAAGTCAGACGACGACTGCTATTTCGCACATGCATGGACGGGGCTTTTACCTCCGTTGCCTCTAACCGACATTCGGAGGCAAAGTGGAATAATTTTCGAGCATCCCAGTCCTACTCAACAGCGACAGACTTTGGTGCATAGAGAGATTACACAACAGGACGATGTTGACCAAACAGAAACATCGCCAGTCAACGTACAACAAGATAAGGATCCTGTTACCTCACCCAACTCGTTGGCAGGTCACTATGAGATCTCGCCATATCTTGGTGGTGTGAAACATGGTACACCTATGCACTCATCACAGCAATCCTCAGCTGGGACTACTCTAGACCCACGAGTCAAGACCACATCTCTGCTGATTCCCCAGAACCCAGCAGTTGACGACCTCGGAACGAGGTCCGTGCTCGAGAACAGAACGGACCTTGCTGTTCGAGAAGATGATCAGAACAAGCCAATCAGTACACAACGACGTCCTCTGACTAGTAAATGCAGGGAATGTGGTAAAACTGTCTGGAAAACAGACCTCTGCGGTCGTTGTCAAGGCGAATTGGAAACATCTTTGCCCGTACACATTGAGTCGCGTGAGAACAGAGAAGTATTGATCGACGAGGAGATGCTTGCTGACTTGCCTGTAATAACACATGAAGAAGACTATCATGGCGAAAAATCGGCGGATAATACTACCGAAGACCAGGCAAACGAAGTTCTTCCTAAGACTATACCACTGAAGCGAAAGCACCCAGCGACCACCATGTTTGCGACGAAACGACAAAAGCCAGACCTTAGCCTGCTTGCAAAGTCATTTCCGAAACCAGCCAAGCCAGCTGGGCCTGATCTACGTGCACCAGATGTGAGGTCTGTGATCACGTCTGGCCTCCAGGAACCCCCAATTGTCCAGACTCATGCCTCGGTTAGGCCTGCAACATCTAATCCAAAAGCACCGCAAGAAATCGCCGAAAACTCTGCAACTGAAATGCAGACTGAAACAATGTTAGCGTCCGAATCTGGCCCTGCAGTAAATGAATCACTGGTGCACGAGCTATTCTCCTCGGATTCGGGTGAAGACAATACTGAGCATGAAAAAGCACAGACGATCACCGCATCCACAATCAGTATCGCACCTACGGAAAGCACAACAGAAGCAGATGTAGCAGTCTCGTTCGAAGAGGATCTATCCGATAACGAAAGCGCAACCATATGCCACAAGTGTAATCTTCAAGTGCCGATCGTCTATGCTGGTGGTGACGTTGACTGGATTCAATGCACATGTTGCAATCAGTGGTATCATTTGCAATGCATGGATTGGGCTGCATCGACGGTCGATGCCACCAATATCAAGTGCGACCACTGTCTGGCGCCGCGGGCCAACGAGGTCGAATCGAATCAGCCACCAGGAGCGAACAACGAGACTACCGATCCTATGTCAAACGCCATTTCTAGCGACTCTGAGGACGATCTGCCTCTAGTTCGCAGACGTTTCAGTCGCATGGCTAAGCTTGTGGTAGATGATACGAGCGACTCTGACGAAGAGACGCTTGACCGCAACGGAAAGAATGGCTTGGCCATGTCTGAGGATGATGCAAATCTTGTTCCTAGAAGCACTCTTGACGCTGAGCCACCAATTGCTGATAGCGAGCCCGAGAAAAACGAATTTGAAGGTTCTAGTCATCCTTGGAAGCTACCAATATCGTCCTTACAATCTACACGACAACCAGCGCAGCTAGCCAAACCCCTTGACACGGTATCGGAAAATCCGGTCAAGCCTTGCTCGTGTACTAAGAATCGGAGCAAGTGCTTGCACAACGACGATGGCCGGCTCGATGGTCAGAAATGCTATCTGTGGTGTGCTAGTGGCCGAAACCGCAAGTCAGGACGCACACGTCAGGATCTCTCCGAGATCACGGCGGTCACTAACCGGTTCGCAACATTTTGTAAGAAACACGGGTTGGATCCCACAAGCGGGAAAGCGAGGTTTGACTGGCAAATACATGGTGAAGCTTCTTCTCCAATGATTGATAGAAGAAACTCAAGCCCAGCCTCGGCGAGTGTCAACCCACCCGCGAATCTAACCGCCTCAGTGCCTCAGTATCCAAGAAGCCCTGAGACGGAAGTGACAGAGGATATTGATTTTGTCCCTGAAGCAGCCATCGACATTATACCTTCAGAGGTGTGGTGCCGTGTACCCGGGGCATTCAGTGACAGCCAATGGCAAGCAAAGATTACCATCAGAAACGTGTCAAGATCAAAACATGTGGCATTCTCCGTCACGATACCAACATCGGCCGGCCCACTCTTCGACGTAACGCCTGCCAAAGCAACCATCGGTGCAAACAAACGAATGGAAATTGCTATACGACTCAAAGACAACCCAGCTGTCCTGAACGTAAGCACATCTGTGTTCGAGCTGGAATTCGGCTTTGCTTACCTGAAGGGAACATCGCAGACTGAGGTGAAGTGGTTTCAGAAGAGCTTTACCGCACGTAAACTCGTGCAGCTGCACTATATCAACACAACAATGCGTGCATCACGTTCTCAAGTGCAGAGTCGGGTCAATTCTCCGCTCTCGCAGCCCGAAGTTCAAACAACCTTAATGAATCCAAGCTGCGGGCTCGGTCATCCACGTTCAGACGAAGGCCAGGCTTCGCGCCATGATATCCGGCAGGACATACATGATTTCTACCTCAGCCATCTGCCTAGAGAGCAGGAGATCGCAGACACGTTACGAAGAGGCACGAATAAGCTCAACATTCACGCTATCAAGATCTTGCAAATGGCACATTCGAACATGTATGACCGTCATGTGCCAGCACGTCCCGGCAATAAGAGTGGCTTTGACTATCTTGGCCTTAGAGATGTCAGGAATGCGTTGGAGCAGCTCTCAAGAAATCTAAGCGTGCCACTCAGAGCTACACTTGAGCCAGGATGGGTGAAGGATGCCAATGACGTACTGTGGAAGGTCACTGAAGATCGATCTGCTGCTTACATACTTGAGCAATGTCCACAACTCACGCTGCCCACCATCGCAGCAGATTCGTCCGAGCAGATCCAAAACCTCGGTCAAACACAACTACCCAATCACGAACTTAGTCTCGATACAAGCAACAAGGCAGTACACAGACCTATCATGGGAAATCATAAGAAACCGCTATCTGCCGGAAAGCTTCGTTTCAAGCAGAAGCAAGGCAAGCTGAGTTTCCACACAAGTCCTAAGGCTCCAATTGCACAGTCAAGCACCATCAGAGGTCAAGCCACCTTCCAGACCATGCTTCCATCACCACGTGCATCTGTGGGCCGCAGTGAAAGTCCAGTCAATGAAGCAGCAATCGTCGAGCAGCATGAACAACATGCTGATGCTGACATGGTGGACCACGAAAGTAACGGATCTCATTCTGAACTCATTGCTCGTATGAAAGCACGAGGGATACAATTCGAGGATTCTGACGACGATGACAAAGAAGACTTTGAGTCGATACCTGAATTGGGTCAGCACGTATCTGAAGTGGTAAAGAAACCCCCGAACTGTACCAGCAATGGACTATCGCTTCCCAAGATCAGCAAAGGAGCAGGTCTCAAACATCCAGATCGAGAACAACTTATTCGGCACCGTCAAATGAGTCGTAATTTACAGCTTCACGGTAATCCTCACGAAGTCATCCATAGACAGCATATCAAAGACACCGTCGGTCGAGCTTGGGTCGATCGCAAGGTTGAAGCGAACAGGTCAAGAGATAAGTTCGCACCTGACAAAGTCAGTAGCAGCGTCGAGAGAATCACGTTCGGCGAGTTCTTAGGCATACCAAAGAATTTCGAAGTGGAGCCGTGCGTCATCAGAAAAGGAGGAGAGGTGCAGTTGGCTTTCAGAGAACGGCAGGCACGCGGTGTGAATAGTAGACCAGCTAGTAGGAGGAGGAAGGAGCTATGGCCTGTGACTGAGAGGTCGGATGATGATACATGATTCTCGTGAAAAAAGAGTTACATTTGATAATTCTTCACTTATTCAATTTCCAATAGCCACTTTTGTTCGAGTACTAGTATGCCAGCACCCGTGTTAGGCGTTCTTTCATGGTTTGCCCAGCCTTTCTTCTCATAGTCTGATTGATAGACATGCCGTTGCTTAGCTAGTGCTCTTGCTACCTCATCTATAGCATTCTAGGCTAGCACTTTTAGGGTCTTCCAGCCCGTAGGCATACCTGCATAACGCTTCTGAGGGATCTTGCTGTTGACCTTAATCATCGTCCACCTTCAAGCTGGCTTCCTCGCCAATGCTTCGCTGGTTCGAAGAGATGAACAACCGGACTTGTCATATCATAATGTTTCGTATCGACCATCAAAACTTCACGCACCACCAGTCAAGTAGTATCCCTGTTTACAATCAGCCTCAACCACCACAGTCATCCAGACTCCTACTCACCGCCATAACCACGCATAATAGCCCCACGTAAGGACTCAAACGTTCTCCTATCCTAGCACTCTTCCAGAACACACCTAGCGGACCGTCCTTGTTCCTGTCTAGTAACGATGGCCATATACCGTGTACATAGGTTGATGTGCAGATGAACAGGAGAATCACCAGAAGCAGAGACTGGAAGTTGAAGATTGCGGTCTAATAGGAAGAAGTTAGTTGACGTACACAACGTGTTAATGGAGGGATGCAAACGAAGACGAACCATGGCTAGTGCCAAGGCAGCTTTCTTGAGAAGGTTGAGGACGTCGGGTTCGAGTTGGCTGAGGTTGAAGATGAGGTCTGAGACGACCAGTCGGAGACAGTGGGTTGACAGAGAGTCTGATGGGTCAACGTTGGCGGGATTTATGCGTTGGGGGAAAGGTTCGTGGATGGGCGTGCTAGGACAATCTAGACTTGCGCAGCGTGGATGGACTGTGTGGTCTATCGGATAGAACGGCCGAGCTTTTCGGGAGCTGTTCATTCGGTTGGAGCTTTGGCTTCTCTGCTGATTGGAAAGTCGTGTCATGGTGGTATTGATATTGCTGACTTCAATGTGGCAGGAGAGGTGTGACTAGTAGTTGATATGGTAGGATTATGTTGACTCGTACATTCATGTTGTCTCAAAGTAGATCTGGCTTTTTGTCCTTGTATCCGTGTATCATGCTCTGCCATGGTGGCCTTTGCAAACCAACTCGTTCTCTGCCGCGAAAGCACGTAATGTGTGTAGAACTTACCATATTCAGGATCTTGGAAAATAGCCTCAATACCGATCAACAATTCCAACGAGTAGTTTCTTTTGTGTAACCATGAGATTTGGGTTCGAGAAGAAAGTGAGGATATGCACAATATCACTTGTCTCGATGGTGGAAAGAACAGGCTAGCCTCATCAAGGTGGAGTCTCGATCGAGGCTCGACAAATTAGCGTCTAGGCGCATAGAGCATCGCAACTGCAGGCTTCGTTGCTCGTCATTTCTGCTTGACTCGGGTCGTAGTAATATCACTTTCCCCCTGGCCCGCATAGATGCCGTTATTGCAATGATGTGGCACCTTTGCTCATCGTTGCACCCTTCCCAAAATCGTTCTGGTCTATAGGCCGATTGCGTAGATCTAGCCATGGAACCACGAGCTAGAGCCTCGCGACACAAAGGCAGCCTCAACTTCGGCGATGAACTCAAAGTCCTGATGCACGGCGCAGGCGCCACAGCCCATCCAGATTTCCGCCAACCTCTCCCAGACGGCTCATCACAGCGCTACCTGCGCAATCTTCCTACGGAAAATAAGAACCACCCACCAACCTCATTCGTAGCACGGAAAGGCGAGAATGAGTTTCCTGAGCCGTTTCCTGAAACACTCAGAGTGCTGGACGAGATAGTCACGGACTATGTCATCGAGATGGCTCATTGCGCTTTAGAGGTAGCGACTCATGCGGGACGAGCCAA
>JAKLMI010000124.1:1538-40601 GCA_022813495.1 Pasadenomyces melaninifex
GATGAAGGCTGATGGATCTATAGTTAGTGGTAGTCAATCTGATCGATTCTTATGCCTTGACGTTGCCGAGTCTTTACATTGCTACGCTGTTGCTGAGCTTACGGACGATGCTGCAGATGGACTTGACGCAGATTAATGTGCTTACCAAGATTGATAATTTGCATAAGTTTCCTGATCTGCCGTTCAATCTGGACTACTATACTGAGGTGCAGGATTTGGATTACCTGTTGCCGAGTCTTGAGGCTGAATCGCCTATGTTTGCGACTGGAAAGTTCCAAGCACTCAATAAGGCTGTCTGTGAGCTAATTGAGCAATTTGGGTTGGTAGGATATGAGACGCTAGCAGTGGAAGACAAGAGAAGCATGATGGCACTTTTGAGGGTCATTGATCGTGCTGGAGGGTATGCTTTTGGCGGCGCCGAGGGTGCAGGAGACACTGTTTGGCAAATAGCCATGAGGCAGAACGAGCCGAACATCGACGTCAGAGATATACAAGATAGGTGGATCGATCGGAAGGACTACTGGGATGAGCAAGAGCGAGAGCAAGAAGAGGAAGAGCAGAAGAAACGGCAGAAAGAATGGGAGACCAATATGGCTAGGACTGGAGGTGGTATGCAAATGGACGATGATGAACTTGCAGACCTGATGAGAACGCCCGTTGATGGTAGCACGAAAGTTCGCAGAGCTGGACAAGGACCATCTTGACACTGGCCACTGACTTCAATCTGACTCGTCCTCTTCACCACTGGAGTCTTCTATTGACTGCATCGAAACGTCCTCCTCAACGGTCTGCGTATGAGCTGCGGAGTTTGGACCGACGTTCCCATCTTCCAGCATCTTGGCTTTGACAATATCACGCCTAGCTCTTCTGATCAAATCCTCCTCAGCTTTACGAATCGTGCCACTGACTCTGACAACCTGAATCAAACAAGGTATACCAGGAGTACTGCTCGAGCTTCTGTCCGGTCGTCCACCTCGTGCGGATGGTCCAGGCGCAGGAAGCTCAGTGATATGAGTCAGTGCAGCCCATACTATCCGGTGGTGGTCACGCGGTACCCGCAGGATGATGGTCGAGGTTGCAGACGAGAAGTACACAATCTTCAAGGACCAGATTGATACGCCTAGCCCAAAATCGCCGAAGAGCAGGCTGATTTGACTGCGAAGAAGTCCAACGAATCGGCCGGCGTCGATGTGATCGGGTGTGGGCTTGCGAAAGGAAAGTGCTATTGGCTGCGCACCTGCCGCTTGGGCATTTTGCTTGGAGTTTGGGTAGAGGATGTTCAGCAGAAGGTACCTATTCTTGATGCGCACCATTATCGCCTAAAAATTGTTGCGCGAGTCTGCAAAGACATGTCTGCAGTTGTCGGAATGATTTCAGCTACAGGACATCATTTGCATCACCCACAATGCTGTGACCAAGAAGTGAATGTGCAGAGCAGAGAAAGCAGCAAATCGCGCTAGCACGTGACGCAGCCTATTTCGGTCGAATTAAAGTGTGGAAGAAGGCGGAGAGATCGTTCAGAATTTGACCAAGGTCAAGACACCGTTGTCAAAACTTTACGCCGTTCACAAAGTTGCTGAAAAATTCTATTCAAACAGTACCCAGAACAACATGCTACCGTGCTCGACCAAAACCTCTCACAACAAAACAGCTCAGATATAAAACATTGTATCCTTCAGGTCATCATGAATGGTAACGTCTGCCTGTCGAGCTGGACCTTCACTCCCTGATTCACTGCTGACCACCGTAATTCGCTCGTCAAAGACTCCTGACAGCCATCGTCGTGCTCGATCACAGACAAGGTCTGCATAGTATGCTGGAGGGCACAGGCTCACAGCTTTCGTAGCTCGGCCGAACATATAGCACAGCGCATGAGTTAGAGCTTCGAGAGTGTCAGCGGCCTTCTGTTCAGCGGTCTGCTTGTCCATCTTCAGTGTTGCCGGAGATACTGCAGCTGCACGTCTTCGGAAGATCTCGTCGTGCACGACCACGTAGTGACACGGTTTAGCTGTACCCTGCAGAGCACTGTGAGCTTGTAAGAAGAAGTCCCAGATACGTGTTTCGGTAACACCACGGTCGACCACAGTGCCTGGATTAGGGCTGCCGCCTTTCTCTGCATCTTCGTCCTTGGTAGGGTAAAAGCGAGTGTGGTGACGTTTGCCACAAATGACAATCGTGATATAAGGTAGACCCTTCTTGGTGTCCGTGGCAGGGTACAGGTCCTGACATGCTTGTTGAATCAATGGTAATTCTGCGCTTCTGACCAAGTCGTACATTGTCTCACCTACACCGTCGCGGTAAACAAGAATCTCGGTCGGAAGCTTGTTCTGATTGTGCTTTTGCCACAATCGTAGGCGTGATTTGACCATATCCTTCAGACCTTCGATCATTTCCTGCCGACCCTTCTGAATTCTGATGTCAGCAGGCCATTGGGACAGGAACTTGTCTGTGCTTGCGACGATCGATGAGACGCTGGGTGCTGACTCTCGAGATCCTGGAGATGGGTGCGTAACATCAAGACCGATCAGCATAGTTTGGCCTTCGTTGACGAAACCGAGGTCTGCAGGTTGTAGGAGCTGGTTTTGGCCGCCAAGCTTCAGGTTGAACTTGAGAGCGACATTGGCCAGGTATTGCGAGTTGTCCGACCCATCAAGAGCCTTGGCAAATTTTTTCCCATCAGCGATAACACCAATTGTATGAATGCCATACTTGATATCACAAAGTCTCTTGACAGCGTTGTAAATTGCAGATTTGTTGTTGGGCAGTACTACAAGGAGAAGCTTGATCTTTGGTTGAGCATTTGCTGCTCTCGAGATCACCTTGTCGAGTTCTGGCTCAGGATCTTGCACGTTGTTGATGGGAGCTTGCAGACCTGCCACTGGCTTCTGAACTTTAATGCCACAAGCGTCCAGCATATCGTAAAATTGATCAACACAACCTTTGACTTCTGACATTTCACGAAACTTCCCGCCTTGATGTTGAGTTCGCACCCATAGATAGGACCATTTCAGGTTATTTTGTATAACACCTTTGGAAAACTCAACGCCCTTCATATTCCATGAGCCGTAGGACGGATCTGCTTTCGAGGTACCAGCGTATTTGGGATTGGCTGGTGACAGCACACGGCCATTCACAGTAAGCATCTTCGGATTGAGCTGGATGCCAAAATTGTTCAAGAGCTGCTCGCTATTGCGTTTGAGCAAGCCGATACCATTGCTGACTATTGATGAAGCGTTCGAAGGGGCAGGTCGAACAGCATTCCTGATCATCGTAGCTGTATCATCCGGCGATAATGGTCGATTGTAGTCTTGGTTGCTCTTGACCTCACATAGTTCTGATGGCATGTAGATCGGGTCTTTGCGAGTTCCAGTATTGATCAGGAGTGAATTGACGTTTCTGCCATATTGTTGCTTGAAATATTCCTTTACTGTCACATATTTCCCGTCCTTGTTGAAGGAGACATCGCTCGTAGTAGCTCCCCATTTGACGCCTCGAGGTGGATATTTGCTACCTTTACCGTCGAAAGGTGTAACCAGTCCTTGAATGCGCTTGAGACGACGATTAAGATGTGTGACATGCACGTATAGACCTGATAGCACACGGTTTGCCTCTTCCGGTCGCATCTCCTGTCCCCTAAGCTCTGCAAGGAGTTGTGACAAAGGTTGAACTCGCCAAGCTACCACGTGTTGTACCTGCACGTTCAGCAAGATTCTGCCAGTAGCTGCTCGAACACTCATGAAGAAACCTCTGAAAGCCTCGAGTCCACTTGACAGCATCCATTGCTCGACAAGATCGGAGCCTGCGCCTTGTCTGTTGGTGGGAAAGTACTTGTTGCGAGAGCTTCGGTTGCTCTTGGTCAGAACATTATCATTACTTCGCATGCTATACCCAAGAATAATGTTCGTTGCCTGTATGATCTGGTCTTTGGTGACATCATTTTCAAGTGTGAGATCTGCGGACGCTAGGTAGCTCAGGAGTGAACCGAAACTGAATTCTCCTGTGAACTCTACCTTTGCTCGATGCTTTGGCGACTTGCTATTTGGTCCAGCATCCTTCTCAGAATAGTAAACTACTGAGTACTCCTTGTTCGTGAAGCCCAATGGTTGAGCAGCAATCAGTGTGTGCTTGCGATCACTCGCGACTGGGATGTTTTGTGGAAGTTCTTTCAATAGCAGTTGCACAAGTCTTTCCACCTTCTTGCCTGCCGGTGCTACTTCACTGCCTTCGGCAGGGAAAATGTGAATATCGTATCTGAAGAACATCTTATCTCGACTTGGCACGAGCTCAAAATAGTTGGCGTACAATTTGACGGGCTTTCCTTTCGTACCGTAAGCTGGTCTTGTTGGGGCTTGACGAGTCAGACTCAGTCTTGATAGCATAGTAGCTGAATTGACAATCATAGACTCATTCTCCAATTTTGTAACGCTAGATGCCGGCTCATTCACTGTACCATCCTGTCTATGACAAATTAGACGTGGCTGAGAAAACCAGGAGGCTAATAACTTACATGAAATGTGCTGGCTTCTCCCTGCCTCGTCCACGTTGAGCAAAACCACCTCGCTGTCCACCTCTTTGGTTAGAGCCTAGATATGATGACGGCCCTCCTCCACCACGACCAGCTCCACGGCCACGACCACGACCTCGATCAAACATAATGGGAAACGAAAGGCTCAATAAGAGCCTAATAGATACCTAGATGCAAGTTAGAAGACCAAAGAAGACCTCCAATAGATACCTAGATGCAAGGCCTGTGATGGGAAAGAAGGAAGCGTACTCAAGCAATATACCTCAGCTAAATATACACAAACACTCAAGATTGTGAAGATACAGTAAGAATTGTTAGTCAAGCATAAGTGAAGCAACAGAGATGCTCTAAAGACAATCAGCAAAAACGGTGGGCTCAGTTTCAAATGTGGTTGCTGCAAGCTGAAAGTCAAGATATGAGTGAGGTAGCGGTGTCCGACATCATGCGTTAGCCGCTGCCACTTTGTTGGCATCGATCGTCCATCAATTTCATGACTGACTGCATACTATGATGGCCAAAGCGTGCTTGCTGTCCGGTTTGAAGAAGATGCACAGCGGAGTCGATAGAGATGATGGTCGAATGAGAAGATGATGAAGTTTAGAACTTCCGGTCTGGACAACATTTGATCCGGCCAGGGTTTCGGACTGCTGCCTGGAGAATGCCTGGAAGTCAATCCTTAGTGGCTGGACGTGGTCTGGTCAAAGCCGGCGAGCAGCAGATCAAAGAAACAATCAATCACTTCTTTTGTTTATGCGGCCATCATGCATATACATGTGCTGTACCTTGAATATTCCTTGCGATGTGGCTGGCGCGGGGAAAGTGGTTGAAAGCGCTTCACATGCAGTCCAATTCGGTATGACTTCACTTCGGACTTGATGGTGTGTACCAAAACAGACAGATTGAGGGACATATGAAACAGCTCAGCATGGTACGGGAAGCAGCATCGCAGTGAACTTCTTCCTTTCCAGCTTTTCTCTACTAAATTCTTGTATTGCCAGTACTATCGCAAACATGGCTTTCGATAGATCGCTTCTTACCTTTGTTCTGATTCTGGGAGCTGGCGTTGGTGCAATTGTCCTTGCTTCTGTTGCTTTGATCAAAGTCCACAATTTGTCTCTGCCTTTTCCAGCAGCCATACCAGCTTTGAATATCTGTGCTCCTATACTTATAGCTTTGGCTCTTCCACTCTGCTGGAAGCTGAAGACAACTGTGAAGAAGCATGCGATAAGGCTATTGCTGCCATATCTGGCATCAGCTTCCTCGCTGGCACCATTTGCTCTTCTTATCCTATCACTTGTGTATGGTGTGCCTTCCAATGTCCAGAGATGCGCTGCAGATCAACAATGGCTACGTCTGTTCGAGCACAAAGATACATCTATCAGGACAATCCAAACACGACTTCAGTGTTGCGGACTGAACTCAATGCATGACAGAGCTTGGCCATTCCCAGCTCATAACGTCGACGCTCGAACTTGTGAACGAACACAAGGCTACACGATTGCTTGTGGTGATGTGTGGCGCCGCGAAGAAGCTACAGCAGCAGCTCTGACTGCCGCAGCTAGTTTCCTCAATTGGCTGATGATTGTAAGCTCATCGAACAAACCACATCGTTCTTGTACTAACGTGAATCAGGTCCTCATGATTGCAGCCTTTCCTCAAGATGAAGGTCGAATTCGTCTTCCGGCATGGTCTTCAGATCACAATACACGGCTTATCGAGGCTAGTGACGACGACCAAGCCTATCAACAAAACAGTGGACAAGTCAATGAACATGTATCGACAGACGAGCATGCTTGAACACAATTAGTGAAGGAAAATCTTTTGCTCACAAAGAGCATCGACGAGCACCTGGTTGTTGCAGCCATCCGACAAGTGATTAAAAAGCAGCACAAGCACCATCACGCACTCAAGCGTTCCCAACACACTTCCCAACCAGAGTCTTGTCCATAGCTTGATCACAAATTCGTTATATATAAATACAAAAAGCTCAAACTGGAGATTGTCACATTTACCAGTTGTTATGAAGGATCGTGCTCAGATTGAAGTCGTTCGTCTCCTCCTGGCGGCTGGAATGGGAAGCTCTAACAGGCTTCCATAATCAACACGAAGCGACAGCGAGATGGCGTGGTGATAGCTCAGCTCAGTAAGCTCCGGCAGCTCTCGAGGAAACCATCGACGAACACGAGCAGCTATGACTGTCGATCAACAGAGCGACGCCTAGCCGACAAGAGACGATACTGTCAACGATGAAAGAGAGCCGCATATGCCTTCAAAGAGATGATCTCTTCGGCCAGCAACAAGAAAGGCCAGCAAATCTGGCACCAGCAATCAATAAACGGCCATTCTCGAGAGACGTCGACAATCGAACTAAAAGCTGAAAGGCTAAGAAATACCTTTTGAGGCAGAAGGTTAGCTTCCAAGGACGATGGTCGTCCTTCGGAAGCTGATATATATATGTATAGATGGCACCTCGGTTGCCAATCAAGGTGTAGGGAAGAAGTGACTCGACGACACTCGAGAACACGACACTGAAGACGAGAGAAAAGGTGTGTTCGACAGTCGTTGGGCATGCGTAAGCAAGAGTGCGCGAGGGAAAGCCTTGAAGGAAGCCCTTTTACAAAAGGCTCGAGAGCTCGGCGTCGTTCGTGGTGGGTAGATCGTGCCTATCGCTTCACAGCGACAGCTGGTTGAGGCTGTTTCGACGGTCCTCCCTGATGCTGCCACGAACGATATCATCGACGTTGAATCCAGGTGGTTTGATGCCGACACCGAAGGCTATCATAGCATCTTGGTAGGTCGAGACTATACTCGAGCGGCTCGTGGTACGCTACTGACATTGCACAGTATTTTGTCTGCTTTATGTGCTTCGTAGTGCTGTGGCTCGTCTTCCGAAAGACTCGCAAGAACAGCATCGGTCGAGGCCGAGCCAATACAAGAAGTGTAGGTTGATTGACTCGAAGCACTTGAGCATTGCGGATGGCGATAGGCACGAGCAGTGAAATATAGTCACGGAGCGTTGACTAATGCTTAATGATACTAAGAGCATTACTGCAGACGCTCTGGACGGAGCCCTCCGAACGATTCTACATTCTGGTCCTCCATACAGACTGGCCAGAAGAGATTTTCATCGACGGGGTGTTGACTGTCTTTGCCCGGAATCAAGAGCAGCGGTGTCGAAACCGTAGGCGCCTTCAAGACCCAATTCCACGAGCGATGTTCACAAGACTGCTCATTATACAACGACTCCGTTGCAGACGCGATGTACAGTACATGGTTGACTCCTCGGGTCCGAAGACAGGAGATTCAGCCAGTCTTTCACCAGATCCACCAATCTTAGCTGGCCCATCTCGTCTTCGTCGACGACAAGTGAAGAAGTCGAATAAGGCAAGGCACCTGCTACACTGTCACCAACACAATCGTCAACACGAACACTGACGACGCGATCTGGCCGAAAAGTGTCTTTCAAGCAGGATCAGCTAGTGTTGACAACCTGTCTGCGGTCTAGCTGCAATGGCAAGCAGTCTGCAGACTCATCAGAGCAGCACAATTCGATTCTGCCCGTCAGCTTCCTCAGCAGATATTCAGAAGCCAAAGATCCAGCTCAACCATCCTTCCAGAGACGGGCTCTGTACCGGCTTTGCAACACACGTTACGAGCAGAAACAATCAACGTGACTTCATGATCGAACCTCGTATCGAGCCAGGCCCAGAAAAAACGCCAGACGAGGTTATGAAGTCCAAGTCACGGAGCGACAGGAACGTTAAATCAGCTCCAAATCCAAACTTCAGACTCGAATGTAAGACTGACTATATCTCGGTTGGCGCAGGTCTGTCTGAAGCTCTGCCATTTCGTACGCTCGAGCATACAGATGCAGAGAATCACAAGCTTCCTAAACAAGCTCAGCTCATCCACCACAGATGTCGTGGGTGATGGCACCAGCCTATCCGTATTTTGTGCTGAACTCAAAACATATCATGCTGGAGCGTCTGAGCCAGACCTATCGACTTGAGGGATTGCAGAGCTGATAGAAGATGCTTGTAGTGGTTTCGAATCTTCGTCCATGAACGAACGCTGCATGCCCTTCGTGACATATGTGGAGTCTAAGTAGCATGCAAGCTGCCGACAAAGTAAGAGAGCTCAAGATGGAAGTTGCTGTATTTCCAAATACAATTTCCACGTGAGGGGACACCGTCAAATGAGTTAGATAGCAGTGCTACTAAAGACCTTGCGAGACGTGATGCGGAGCTCAAAGGTCTGAAAGCAAGCCTTGATTATCGTGACAAGAACATCAAAGCCGAAGAAGAGCGCTTGAACAAGCTGCAAGCTGAGTTGTCTCAGCGAGAAGCCGATCTCAACGCTCGTCAACAACGACTCGAAGCTGATCGGAATTTCTTATACACTAACCCAAACGTAGCTAGGTAGAAATAATACAATTCAAAATACTATACACAGCTTTTTGGTATCGCTCGCTAGAACGCAGCACACATGATTCTCTCTATTAGCTCTTCCTCCACCATCAGCCCATCACAACCCGCAACGGCACAATCCACTCCCTTCCAAAATCCACACCTTGCCTTCTTCTACTTCCATTCTTCTGCCACGCAGCGAGACTCAGTCCTGTATCTGCCACAGAAACCTGTATATTCTGCTCTGCCTCAGCACTAAGATAAGCAAGTAATCCCGTCTTCGGCGCACCAAGACACAGAACATGAGTACTTGACATCACCAATTGTGCACCATCCGCTTCACTCACCACCCCAGTCGTTGCCGAAACACCAGTTGGGACATCGAGACTGAGCACTTTCACAGACTTCGACGCATGCAGATTACACCATATAATCATGCTGAACACAGTAGCCTGTTCATCTGTCCTCAACTCATCGAAAGCATGATGGACACCCAGAAGACCATCGACCACGAGATCTGGAGCCGTTAGACCTGCGCCTGAACCAGCTGAACTAGAAGTCGCTTTTGCTTGAAAGTCGTCCCAGCGCTCGACATGTCCTGCATTTGCGCGGTAGATCTTGAGTTGCTTTCTGACTGTTTCGAGGAGGTGGTCTTCGCCGCGTTCGAGGCCGAGTAAGCAGATTGTCACGCGTAGTCGGCGATTCTTAATATGTCGCGCTGCTGCGATTGCTCGTGCCGCGGATTTGTGATTTCCGAGGAGAAAGAGGACGTTCTTGACTTCTGATTGCTCGGAGGTAGATGGAAGTTTGAGAATGACTTCTGCGATTGATCGACCTGCGTTTTCGGTGAGCATGTCTTCTGTTATGCCTGATTCGGAAGTACATAATTGTTCTAGCTCGAGCATTTGGAGTGGTGAGATCGTATGACATGGTTTGTTCGTGCTTGCGATTCGAAATGATGCTTTGCCTGAGACTGAGCCGTTGAGAGGTGAACCAGTTGGCATTCGTGTTAGTGGTCGTGGTGAAGGCTCCTTGCGATCGAGGTGTTGAGGCAGGACACTCCCCTTCCTTGACTGCATAGGTCTTCTTGAGGCGGCTCGATGGGAGTTTCGACCACTACTGTAATGTTCTTCGTGAGGGACTTCGTCTTCTGTCTCGCCTGCTTCTGACTTCCATCGATTTGCGTCGCCTGTGTCTGGCAGGTCCAGCACATTTTCTGAGAAGTGTAAGTTTTTTCCGCCATTTGTGCCCGGTCGCGCTTTACGATTGAAGCTGACTAAACGCTCTTCGTCTGCTGTTGTGTCGTCGCGTCGAATGTCATCAAATACTGCGCGTTTATCGAATTTAGCATGGTTTCCTTCGAAGTCAAAATCACCCATGTCTGCGATATCAGTTGCTTCCTCAGTAGCCCAGCCATTCGCATCTTCCATTGCTTTCCTGTGCTGCTTCCGGCCTTGTCTTGGTTTCTCTTCGATCAAAGGTGTATTACGCCAACCACGACCCTTGCCTGGCTGTCCTTGCTGTTTCTTGCCCTGCTTTGAAGGTACAGGATGCACATCCTTCAGATCTATTATACCG
Organism: Pasadenomyces melaninifex; assembly: GCA_022813495.1. Classification (NCBI taxonomy): domain Eukaryota; kingdom Fungi; phylum Ascomycota; class Dothideomycetes; genus Pasadenomyces; species Pasadenomyces melaninifex. Next base: position 12,048 of record JAKLMI010000124.1, read on the forward strand.
GGTCCAGTTTGAGACTTCCTCTTCTCGGCTTCTTTCGCTGCTTGAGCTTGCTTGCTACTCATTGACAACGCATTGAACGGTTCAGTCAATGTTGCAGCAGAATCTCTCCTGCTTTGTCTCCTAGCTGTAGCTATACTCGAGATTGAGCTTTGACCGCGAAGATTCTGAGCTGGTGCTGCGCCTCGCAATGGACTTTCGACTGCTCCGTCTGCGATCATAATCGGAGACACTGGAGTCTCTGGTACAGGTGCCTGAGCCTGCGATTTTCGAGCATTTCGATTATAGCTTAGGATAGCTGGATCTACAAATGCTTGTGGCTGAGGCTGCGGCGTAGGAGCTGTTGGTGTTCGCAGTACATCCTCGCTGCTCGGTGCTATTTCGAGGTCTGCTATAGACGTTGCTTCGAGATTGTAGGATGGTAGTCGTTGTCCAGTCCCACGAATGGTGACTATTGTCGTTAGCAAGGAACAAGCAATTTAGCTGAGCTTGGCCTACCATCTCGAAGGAACAGCTTCTGATTGATCACATCTGACACCACACCATCCAGTTGAAAGCCTGGTGGATTGCGCAAAGTGACCAATATCGAGTAACCAATGAATTCGGCAGCCATGGTCGAGTCTCAGGGTGGTTGCATAACAGCAGAACCTTTACTCCAGAAAAGTCGGCAAGTACCAGAGTATCGAACGGCAAGCTTCGCGTAACCAGAACAGACAGGCTTTTACAGCATGAATGATAAGTCGCGTGAATTATGGTCAGAGAGCGAATCTCGAAAAAAAGATGTTGCCAGGATCAAATGCATTTCTATTCAGTCGACGTCATCGCTATCGGAGCCCTATTCTACATATCTACAGGTCTTATGGTCGCGCCCTGAAATGGCCTTCAGGGGCAAAATGCAGGGGTAAAGAGACTCAAATTCTGATACACTGATGCTCATACAGCTCACTTATCCATACATGTAGAGCTCTTCATCAGCATCGACAATAGCCTCGCTTTCCGCTGCCTTGGGTACCGTCTTCAATGTCGACTGCTTCGGTGCCTTTGCTGCAAGATCGGCAAAATTTGATAGAGCCTTGTAGAAAGTGATGACCTTGGGATGAACCATGACTTTCCTCGGGTCAAAGCGCAGGACCTGCAATCCTGCTTGACTTGTGGCACGACTGAGCGCAACATAAGCCTGACCTCGTTCGAAGACCTTGCCAAGATCAACCTTGACCCGAGATAATGTCTGACCTTGAGCTTTGTGTATTGATAGTGCCCAAGCCAGAATCAAGGGCACCTGCACGCGCTTCGCTATTATCTTGCCGTCCTGTGCCTCTGTCTTCCACTCTTCTGGTTGACACAGCATGTCTCGAAATGTACCATCAGCCAGAGGAAATCGTACCATTGGCCAGTATCGTGTCACTGCGCCAGGCTCTTTGTTCTTCCATCGTGCAGCATCAAACTTGGCTCTGGCAGTCTTGGTCTCTTCGTCATCACTCATGCCTTCACGATAAGCCGTTCGATATGTCTCTTCATCGCCTTTGTATGTGGCATATGTGGCCTCGTCCATAAAAGACATCACTTTACCTAACGTGCCATTTACCAGCTGCGGGTCGATATTCTTGATAAGCATGACCTGAGCACCTTTCTTCAGCGTCAGTTGTTCGGGCGCTAAGAAGTTCGCCAGGATCTTGTCTCGTTGAACGTTGTCCACTTCACCACTATCGGTAGCTTGATATGTCATGACTTGACCAGAAAGACGGTGCATACGAGTGTTGTTGGCCATGTCGACCTCCCCTCGTGTAGGGAACAGCTCAGTAGCATCGACATCGTCTGTGAACTGCAGTGGCCGTTGTAGCTTTTTGAACTCCGCAATCGAATTTTGACTCAAATTGCCCAGTCTCATCTCATTAAGCATGTTGGCGAATGTTGGGTCTTTCTGACGGAAGACATGTGTTAGTAGGATGGTATGCTGAATGCAAGTATTCCATGTTGCTGCATCGAAAGCGAACTTTGCGACGGAATTCTTTTCTGGCACAGGTGGTAGCTGGAAGAAGTCGCCTGTCACAACAAGTTGTATGCCGCCAAAAGGCCGACCATTGTTTCTGATGATTCGAGCTACATTCTCTAGCTTGTCGAAAAGCTCACCATCAACCATAGAGATCTCGTCAATAACCAGAATCTTTGTGCGCGTCCACTTCGTTCTGGTTTTGGCATTTCTCTTGATTTTTTTGACAAGCTCCGCAGCAGGTTCTTTGCCCAACCCAATGCCAGCCCAACTGTGCAAAGTCGTGCCTTCAATGACGCAGGCTGCCAGACCTGTTGATGCAGTGACAGCAAGTCTATCTGGTTCTCTTCGATGCTTGGCTTTCAGCTGTTGTATAATGCTGCGCATGAGAACTGATTTACCTGTACCAGCTGAACCGGTGAAGAATACACTCTTGCCTTCATCAACAACTGCTTTCGCTACACCTCTTTGCTCATCACTGAGATGCGATGCAGCGATCTTAGGTGCAGTCCTGGCGCCTGGAAGCGCCTTTACCTTCAGTGATGCTTGTTTTGTAGAGTTCTTCTTTCGAAGCTCTTTCTGCTCTTCTTTGACTGCTGAAGCTGACTTGTTCCATGGATACTTCCGACCGTCATTCTTGTCCTTTGGCAGAGGAGTAAATGTTGTATCTCTCGATTGTTGCAAATGTGTCTGTTGTTGAAGTGCAGCATCTTTACCTTGTTCCCACGGTAGGGTGCGGCGCTTCTTGACTGGCTGCTCGTCCTCATCTTCAATTTCTTCTATAGGGGCAGGTCTGTTCACTATTTTGGGCGAAGGCTTTCGATAGTGCTCAGCAGGTGACGAGGACCATGGTACAGGAGCACTACTTTTCGGCGTCTGATGTGGCTGTGAAGATGAAAGAGGTACTGATGGTAGTTCTGGATACTCGATCTGAGAGGCTGAGCCTAGGTTCGGATAACTGACAGCCTTTGTCCTTGGTGGAGAGTTTGTGAGGTCGATGGCGAGATCATCGTCAAAATCATTCTCGTTGAAGTAGACATTCTGGTGCAGTGCTCCAAGACTGCTAGTACTGCTCATGCTTCTATCGAATTTGCGCTTGACTGCACCATTGCTGCCGTGCGTCTGGAAGTTACTAGCAGATCTATTCAAATTCAGTGGCTGTTGTACTTTTGGTCGATTCGTCGATGCATGTGTATTGACTGCTCGACTGAACATGGTGGCGCTCAAGAAGGCAAGCGTAGGTCGCGTCAGAGCAGCATTTGGCAGCGACGGACGGAACGCAAGTTGGAGCAAGGACATACACAATCGCTTGGGAACCACTTCAATATTGGGTCGCGACAACGGTCGTGCTCACTTTGATATGAATCGATACCAAAAGGTACATTGGCAGGCACGCTAGAACGCGCTAAAAACAAACCGCGATTGGACGTGTCATGTGTGGAGTCAACGAACAAACAACGACCTGGAGTCCTGCTTTCTCTTGAACTTTCACTTTCGTACTGCTGCATCGCTTTATTGATTAATTCTCCATCCATCGGCGAACTGCTGACCATATCCGACATTGCCTTCCGGTCCTTGTCTACAGAATATATGCAGCTCAGGCGCTCAACAAGCTCAACTGAGCCCGGATGATAGTGACGATGCCGCTGATATGGCAATCATCCACTCACAACAGGTCTTGCTACGGATGCACACTTGTAGGTCTGGTTTGTTTTTGCCTGCGGAATCCGTCATCGAGGCTACACCACCGTCTGATAGCCCAGGTGGCTGTCCTGCTTTCGGACACTTTCACTAATTCTCCTTGATCACAATCACTTTCATTTTGGCACAGCGCACTTCGACCAATTTCACGTGATACCAAATGTTTTGAAGTTTCCTGTCAGTCAGTGTTTGTAGTCTTTTGCAGTCGTCCTCAATGTTTTTTGGTACCGCGAATTTCCAAACTTTTCCATATTCTAGACAGTCATGCAGTTGCCAGACCATTTGCTGCGGACATATCGCAAATACAAGGAGCAAGAAGCGGTCGTTATTGACTGGATATGTACTACTGCCGAAGGCTATGGCTTCGCAATCAAGAAGCGGAAGTTGAAGGGCAAAGAGAAGGTCAAGGCGAGAAAGGCCGCGCTTTCAGCTACCTCTGGTAGGACTGACACACATTCGAGTTCGGACTGGCATCACGAGCAACAGATCGCTATTCTCGACATCCTCGCGCCGGTGCAAGCTATCGTTGACTCGGACAAGTTCAAGTTTGTGCCAGAAGACATTTGTTTAAAGCTCTTCGAAGTCTTGCAATTGCGCAAGCAATGTGCAGCATGGTACAAAAGCAATACTGCTCAACACGATGCTGCAACTCGTGCAGATAACGAGAAGCACCAGTATCCAATTTTCATACTTCAGCAAGCTATCAGGCTACTCAAAATAAAATTCAGCAACAAACAACACAAGGTCGAAAAGACATCTGCGGAATCATCATCTTCGAAGAAGGATCTCAGATCGAATCAACCAGACTATTCTGTGCTTGGTTCAGATACGGATTCCGATCCATTCGTATCATGTTCTTCGGACACTGACACATCATGTAGCTCGTTGTCGGATCCGGCATCGACAGCAAAAGCTAGGACGACTCCCGAAACAATAGCTTTGAGATCCTCGAAGGAAGAACGAACCGAGGACGAGTACGATCTAGCACAGTATTGTCTTTATAGAGATCTCGAAGAAATGGAGGATTTCATGGTCCTAGAATTTGTGCGCTACTCTCTGGACCAACAGAATAGCGATTTTCTGCCTTACTTGATGACTGTGGCTATCGACAGAGCTCTGCAGATGATATTTGCCATCCGTAAATTCGTGGAGGACAATTCTGGCGACCATCTCAAATTTCAAGAACGATGGTTGAGGAAAATGCACCGCGAAAATTATCAGACTTTGGTAACAACTCCTCTGCTGCGTATGCAGCAAGCCATCGGTAACATGATTGCACACAACCACATCGCTAAAGAGCAAAGACAAAAGGCCAAGTCGACAGGAACGATCATAGTGGAAGGTGGTCCTCTCTATCAATTTTCTGACTCAGTAGTCACGCCAGATTACTTCAATGCTACTCCAGAAGATCAGATGGACATGGACCAGTCATACGTGCACACCTTGTTCCTCGACCAACGACCGAAAGAGCAACTTGCTTTGAACGCCGACATGACTTCGAGCCTGATAGATCATTTGCTCGCTGACGATTTTGCCGGCACTGGTGGGAAGCAAGTCTGGCTGGATGTGCACGTGGCGTTCGCGGTTCGAATGCGCTTGCTTCTCAGACTCATACTAGGTGAAAAGGCCATGATCGCATACGAAAGCCTCCAGAAGCATGCGACGCAACGTGCACGTCTTCAATTGCAACTGAAGCTCTACGTTGATGGCGACCTATACCACGATGCTGTGGATCCCAAACTCCAGCGCACATTCATTGACAGTGCCGCCTTGAAGCCGCGCGAGCATCTACAGCTCCACGACGAGGTCAATGGTCGGTGTCAGCAGTACCTTATGCTGAACCATATCTCCTGTTGCATGACCATGTCACGTTGGCGTATGGTATACGCTTCGAACTTGATCAGTGCGATTGACACAACATGCATTACGAAAGTCCTCGCTCATTTGTGGGAAGTGCTGCGTCACAAGGGATTGCTATCGCGAGAATGGCAAGATCTCGATTATTTGCAAGGCAAGCTGGGTCGAAAATTCTTCTTTCAAACGGACGCAGAAGATGCAATAACAGACCTCGCAATCATACGACGGCGCATATTTTACGCCATGGGAATGAAGTGGAAGACTGTGGAACCTTTTCTTTATGGTGGTATGCCACCTCACTTCTGGAAATTTCGCGGCCACCAGCATTTGTGCTACATTGCTTCAGATCGTCCAACGTTCATTTTGCTCGACTTTCGTAATCAGCACGATATGTTCAAAAGCGACAAGGGCACGATAGATCTTGAGCTCGTTGCTAATGCAACACTCGTCCGACCTATTATCGGAAAACCACCTGAAGAGGTTCGATTTAGTGATCTCAATAGCTCTGCTATCGCGAATCGAGCAGAACTATGGAAATTGCTTGACGAAGGTCCGACCCTGAGCCATGCACAACTGTTGTCAACGATCAAGGAAGGTCTTCGACAAGATATGCGAGTAGTTGACTTTGGCTATGTTGAGATGTTGGAGGCAACTGCTCAACTCGTCAACACCCTCTTCGCAGCATTTGGGGGCTTACCAGGCAGTCGTTTCGCAGGAATGTCGGAAGGAACGCCCTGGGAGAAGCTAAGAAAGCTGATGTTCGATGTCTTCTTGGACTTTCATCCAGCCAAGCTTACAAGAATAGCTGGTGTTTTTGATGAATGGCTTAAAAAATACGACAACATCGGGTCTCGACAATTGCCACCAAAATGTCCAGAGCCAACTTACCCACTACCTTTGCGTCCAGATGTGATCAAAATCGTGGAAGGCATTGTTCAACGACGAGGTCTTTTGGACAAGGTCTTCACTAAGGCACAAGTTTGGGGCTTGGGACAGTCTGTCCAGGTAACAGAATCGCTCGAAGACAGTGTGAGGAGGACGTGGGCCGAACAGCGGAAGAATACCCGAGGCATATGAGTGCTTGATTGACAAGTTGGACATTCGCTAAAAAGTACTTTGTTGTTAAAAGATTCTAGACAAGCTCGGCTGAGCCTATGCACAAACTATACTTGGCTAGCTTGATTGTGAAAGAGACGATTTACTCTATCGGAGCGCTTCAGGCGACTGTTGATTGCATAAGCGAAAGGTCCGGTCTCTGGACTCTTGGGATCGATGGTTATAGAGATGTGTAGGTACCAAGATCAATGAATGTCAAATGGTATTTCTGTTATTGTTTTGGGGCTTAATTCCTAACTTGACCTCGTGATTTTAGGCCCTTCCTCTCCTTCGGTGGAGCCTATCAGGCCTAGAATTTAGGTCCGCAATCTTAGCTGCTCCCTGTCAACCATTGAATAAAGAGACTCGAATAGAACCTTCCTTCCGACCCAAATAGCAAGCGTACATTTCAATCTTCACAGGCTGCTGGCTTTAGCTCTGCATGTCTCAACAGAAAGAGAGAAAATTGTAGTCACCTGTCAGCAGTTCAAAAAGACTGGCGAGTCACAGCCTGAAGACGATATACCGATCCGCTTTTGACACCAACCTTAAGCAGGCGCAGTACCGCTGCTGCCAATCGTGCACATTCGCATGAATGAAGTCGGCCTGACCATTAACCCACTTGCTAGCCTTCCGTAGCCAACCTGACAAGATATCTAATATTCTGTCCCAACCTCTAGTCTTGTGTCCTTTACTCTCTACCCCTCGCATTGCTCAAAGTATCAGGAGGATCATCTCAGCTCATGACCGAGTCGAGCGTCAGGTACAGTCCACGCCAAACGTTCGTTCAAACGTGCGTTCCAACAAGGACAAGTACAGTCAGCTAAAATCGGTTCATAGGATCACCATTGACATGCCCTATCTCATATCGAAATGCACTGGGTAATAAGGAGAGGCTGGACCAGACATACTGATCTCCCAACGAGGGGTGACGATCCTGAGCTTGGTGTCTTGTCTGCTTGGTAAGCACATGCAAGTTTGATCTGTTCAAATCACAATTGAATAGGCGAACTTTGGTGATCTCCTACCTGTATTGAGCTGATGCGAGTACGACAGTTGAGCCTCGGTAAATCAAAAGGCCAGACTAAAATGTCGTGAGACACACCACGACCAGAGCTCACCGATACAAACCAGTGTCTTCGTGTTTTGTGCCAGAACAATGGTGGAAGAGGATTCAGTACGAACATCATCCTTGGATGAAGGTATATGCCTGATCAGCATCAACAGACGTCACAGACGTAATGCGGTGGACCCAGCAACAGCGAAGAAGCTCTATGAAGCATTCCTTGCATTCGAGAACAACGACGATCAGAAGGTTTGCGTGTTCTCAGGTGAAAATGGTACGTTCTGTGCAGGAGCCGATCTTACCTCAGTTTCGAAGCTGGAAAATCAAGCAACACAACCAACACCACGAGAATATACAGCGACCGTCCGCGAGCATAGCCAGGGACCTATGGGCCCTTCACGAATGCAAGTCAAGAAGCCGGTGATCGCAGCAGTATCTGGCTACGCTGTGGCTGGAGGCCTTGAGCTCAGCCTCATAGCTGACATGCGGATTGTGGAAGAAAGCGCTGTCTTTGGTGTCTTCTGCAGACGTTGGGGCGTGCCTCTAATCGACGGAGGCACGGTAAGGCTGCAGAAGATCGTCGGTCTGGGAAGGGCGATGGACATGATCTTGTCTGGTCGACCTGTCGGTGCACAGGAGGCGTTGCAGATGGGACTTGCCAATCGTGTTGTGCCAGACGGTAAAGCTCTGGACGAGGCCATTGAGCTCGCAAAGCAGCTCGTGCGATTTCCTCAATTATGTATGAATGCCGACCGGGACTCTGCGTACTATTCCGCATACTCCGCGACGTCTTTTGAAGACGCCATGCGGAACGAGTTCGAGAAAGGATTTCCGATTGTGGCTGCTGAAGGTGTGAAAGGTGCAGCTAGGTTCACTGCAGGTGCTGGAAGGCATGGAGCTAAGCTTTGATACTGGTCGTGTAGATATATGCGCACGTCTACATTTCCTGTCAATATACATAACATTGAGCAGTGAAATAATGCTTGGAGCTGCATAGTCAGTCTTGCAAGCACTGCCAAGACCAGTGGCAGGGCGAAGCACTTCCCATTTGCTCTCTAAAACAGAGTCTTAAGCACAAAACCTCGAGCGTCCCGGCCCTACAAAATCTAGTCATTTGCCAATTTTCGCACACAACTAGCAGCTCTGAGCCTCACATCATCGTCATCATCGTCCTGCTACGAAGTCGAAGACGAAGATGCTGGTCATGGTAACGAGAGACGGTTCATGAAAGTGAGCGCAATGACTTGTCAACTTCTTAAACGAGCTCCAGACTTGTTTTAGCAATTGTTTAGCCGTTTCCAGCCCCTCAAAATTCGACCTTATCGGCTCTTCTTGCCCTGTCGTTTCGCCAGTGATGAACACCAAAGTGCCATGGCTGTCGATCACCACCAATCGTGTGTCTCGTGCTACTAATTAAACCCATAGCCAAGCTTCAGGCCTAGCCGTTCCTCGTGTACCATAGCGAGGCTATCCTTGACCGATCTGAAGGCAATCTTCTTAGCACGACCTTCGCTACGATTTGCACTTATCTGGACATCTGTCTTGGTAACTGAGTCAATATGACTCATCTGTGAAAGCACGATGGTGAAGTGGGTGTCTCTGGACTCCAGTTGGACGCTGCAAGATGTTCAAGCGGGCTTGAATGTGATCATCGCCTTTCTCTGCGCTGGTAGTGTCTTTGTACTTGGTCAGGATGATTGTGTACTCATGAAAGACAGTCGCTAACGATTCTTCAGTACGCTATTGCTGGTTGGTCGCTGCTCGACGTGTAGCTCATGCGCGCGATGTACCAGCTTATTCGCTGTTGTCGTTAAACACAATTGGAGAGACCATTGATGTCATCTGGTTGTTGCGACATGATCTCTTCAGTCGACGCTATAAGGGACTACTACTGCAATGCATATTCGTCATACTCATCACAGTCGCTGCATTGATGAGTGGTTTCATAGCCAGATTCTCAACGCGATATGGGACCACTATCAAGCCTGTCATTCTCAATGGGACCATCGCTGAGAGGAGCACTGGCACCTTGTTATTTGCGGAAGTCGATACAAATTTGACGTTCACTGCCCTTCAGGAAGCCAAATTTCCACAAGATAAGCTTTTGGAATTCCTCCCCAACGATGGCATAAAGTGGAACTATGTCGCCGAGCAGTGGTCGAATAGCTCATGGACAATGGACTGCAGTTACAACAAGTCGACACCTATTCCCGATCCTGTTACGACTGGGAATTGTACGAACTTGGAATCTGAGTTTCCTGATATAACAAACAATTATTGGGACTGGACAGACAACGACGATTATTCTTGGAATTGGGACAACGCGGGTTGGCGACGACCCGGCTCAAATGTATGGAATGACTGGATTATATTTACCCATGGGGTCAAGTACATCACCTACGACAATGATCTTGACACGCAAACCAAGATGGAAATGCGCACTGTGACGATCTACCTGAAGGACGTTCCATATAACAATACGCTTGACTCAACTGACTGCAATTTTGCACCTGGTAAAATTGGAAGTGCATTTTATACCAGCTGTAATTGCATGCTAACAAGAAATACGACTGGTCGAACAAAGGACGAACTCTACTATGGTGCATACCCAGAAGGCTCAAGCATGTCTGCGGAAGTCAGCGCCATGATCGCTCACTATGGCAATAGATTTCGAAAGGAAGCAAGTCGTGCCCAAAACATCACAGTGATCGAGGGGGACGAGCTTGCCATGTTTTATCAAGCATTTCAAATTACAAAGGACACCATAACATCAGCATACGTGAATCGCGCCATAGACGCATACTTACGTGTTCCACAAGTGTCGATCGTCTCGTTGATCATTTGCTCGACTGCTGCGTTGATTGTTCTCGCTGGACTCATCAATTACTGGCTGTTTATGTGGCGTCATTGGAAACATCTCGAACGCACACCACAATCCAAACTTGATTGGATGCTGCAGACGCTCAAGCGTGAAAACGAAGACAACTTTGACAAGCGAAATCGCTTGGGCAAAGCTATGACTTCGGGCGCAGAGCCAAAAGAAGGTGTGCCGTTGAATAGAGTGGTTCATGACGACCACAAAAGTGTATTGTCGACGAAGAGTAGCGAATTCCTGGCAACTACACCTAAACAGCATGATGATGGTTTCGATGGACCTATCTTAGGCGCAAATTTCTCCAGTGGTATGCCTGCGAGCACGTGGTTTCCACAGCAGTATGCTCCGGTTGGCCAACACGGTCGGCAATCCTCAATTGGAAGGAACTCCTCGAACGACTATAATCCTATTCGGCCACTTGAACAAAGCCCTTACATGTGGCAAGGAACGCATCATATTGATACAGCCTACGATCCAGGAAGAAGTAGGTGACCAACAAACAGTACCGCCACTATCCTGCTGCAAGATGCTGCAAAGTCGAACTCTTTACGAACAGCTCCTTGTCGTCCAATAGCGCTGATCTAACCGACTGGAGACAAATATCTTCTCAACGAAGTTGTCGCGAGCTTGCATCCGTGCTAGCGGTGCAGCCGGACCATTGACCATTACTTCTGCGACTGAGGAGCAGCTGGCTAAGCACCAGCAGATGAAAGACCAACAAGATCTGATCTGCCAAGTCTCCTGGTCACGTCTCCGCCCGTTCTTACCCCAGCTTGCCAAGCCTGGCCAAGGCGGAGTTGCTTCCATGCCAAGTAAATAGTAAGTTTGCTCATTGGTCGACTGGCTGCGAGGTACAGTTTACTACCAATCATGACATCGTGCTGCACATCGAGGTCCGACATAAAGCTTGTTGCCATAAGACCTTGCATCGGTACAGCATTACAGTGCTTCGATGACGGCAACGACTCAGATTTCGATGCAGCTATCAGCGCAAAGCCTTTTTGCTTTGCCAGCCATGTGCTTCAAGGTGGTAAACAAGGCACGGATTAGCAGGGTTCAAGAGCTCTATTCGACTACTGCGGGAGAAGACATATATAGAGCTGCCAACTCGCCATTTGCTTCAACTTGCATCATCGCCTCAATATCGCCATTATGAAGCTCTCAAGTGTCCTCGCATTCGCAACAGCAGCCGTCGCGCTACCTGCAGGTGGCTGGCAAGGATGGAAGAAGCCAGCTGCCAACGAGCTGTGCTTGACAGACGAACAAACCGCATATATTTCGGAATTGTCGCGAATCTTCCAGCTCAAAGCCAATCTCACCGAAGCTCGAATTGCTGGCGAAACACTTTTCGCTGCAGAAGAGTACAAGCAATATGGCCACTCCATCAACTCACTGAGAAATCAGGCAGTACGTTTGACAGCGTCACGTGTATTATCTGTACTAATGCGACCAGCTCGGAACTCTCGTTGAGCCATCTGGTACAGTGTACGTCGAGAATGTGCTTAGTGCACCACCACTATACAGAATCGACACGCTCGCTACACTTCACAACTGCACGCATATCATGGAACACTTCGACTTCTATGGTGTGGGTGGTCCACAGAACAACGCCATCCCAGTTCGAGGCTTTAGCTTGACCAAGGTCGATTTGACACGAGATGTTCAGCCTGTCGTATGGAGACAAGTTGAATTCAACAGCTTGCAATGGGCAAACAACACTGGCTTCACAATTGAGTTCCCGACATCAGGACCATACGCTCTCGAGCCACCTTCTAAGTAAAGGCTTCGTCCAGAAGTGTATGAAATTGTGGTATCTAGCTTAATCAATCATATTCTTGTCCTTATTGCCAACTCACCTGGTTCTGGTTCTGGTGGCGTGAACGCGCGACGCACATTCCTAGGGTGCGCAAGATGTTTCCAATCATCCGGTCTCTTCTCATACCGCCAGACATCGCCATTCCACCATGTTGCTACCATCCACCAACCGTCTTTTTCCCTCAAGCCACCATTGCGTTTATCGTATTCGTTCAGCACATTCAATCTCGCCATCAGGATCTCGTCCTGCCGCCTGACAAACCACCTCCGACATTCTGTTGCGCCAAGCTCAAATGCTCTACTAAGTACATCCGTGCTTCTTTCGAAAAAGTCCACATATGTGTCTCCAGGTCGCAACAACATATCTTCCACCACGTCCTGATCACCATCCATCCACATCAGAATGAGGTCCAGTGTTTCGGCCCAAGGATACATTGTGTCCGAGATGTCCATTTTCTTCTTCGCACCATTTCTCCAAGCTATCAGTTCTTCATCAGTGCCCGTGGCTAACCACAATCTAACCTGTTCCCTGAATAGCCTGCTATGCCCATATACCGTGCCAACACGAATATCCCGAGTAAGTATATCAGGCACATTTCCATTATCTCCCTCTACCAGTCCAAGCTGCTTCACCACATCGTCTTTCGAAAAGAGATATTTGTTGACCCAAGCAGTTTTCGCAAATATGATGCAGTCAAAGTAATCCTCTGGGTGGCGTGATGGTTTCAAAGACGGCTTGAGGATCGATACCTGGCAGTTGATCGCTTCTTGAATTGCTTGAGCGAGGTCCTTCGTATCATGCACAGCACCATCTGGACTTTGTCCCGTCTTTAGACCAGGAATGCCTTCGCTCACATCAGGATGCCAGTCACGGTAGTCCTGCGGAGCATCAGTCTGCATTGCAGGGTCACGTCCGGTGTGATTTTCCTGCTCGCTTTTATGGCTCTTGAACTTGAACACTGTTGGTTTGCGCTTCATTTGCGAATGTGGGATGTCCATAGCTGCGTCTTAGACGAGGATGTCGATTTGAGAGGAACATGGTAGGTCTTGTTGTATTGATAGTCACATTTAGCAATGCTGCTAGCTTGACAGTGACATTCTGCTTGGTAGCTTGCTTCGTCACTTCAGGCATTGGACGCGGTTGCTCTCATGAAGTGCAAAACAATTGTTGTCACGTTTTCCAGGTGTTTCTAGTGCTGGGGTATTTCACTTATGAGCTGCAACAGTCATGTTGGCTGAGGAGCGAGCTAGAGCATCCCTTGCTCGTCTTTAGGCCTACTTCAAAGTCAGTATTGTCACTCACAATGAACAAACTTTGCGCAATGATCTGCAGCATGCACTGCCGCGAAATCTCTCGAACTCATCAGTAGTGATGACAAGGATAATTTGCCCGGATGGTAATTAGCACGTGCAGTGGAATAGCTGTTGGGTAATGATTTGTTTGCACAATTGTATTGTCTCTAACGGTATGAATGTTTGGACAATGTACGAGGTGTATTTCTGCAATGAAAGTGAGTAAGCTGTACAACATACAGCATCGAAAAAGCCGCCAACTCCACGCTTTTGCACGTCTCACATGCTGTGCATCAGCCTATACAAATTTCAAGATGCCTCCAATGTCTTCCTCCGAAGTGAAATTGTCGCGTCCAGGTTCTTCTCTGTACACATACATCTGTCTGTCTGAATTGACGCGGAACAAAGGAAAATGTCGTAGGTGATTGTTGATATGTCTTCAATGTATCATTAGAATCGTGCCGTGATTCGTCATTTGTTCTGATCTGGATATTATACGATTTAGGTGTTTTTGTGCAATGGATTTGTCCAAGGTGGCGAATATGCCAGGTGAAATGCCAAGTGGCGGTAATGGTGGCCGGAATCAAGTGCTAATCCTAGAAGCAATTCAGCGTGGCCTTCTTCTTTTTCTTCCCTCCATCCATAGTCTGCTTGAGAACTCTCATACGTTCTTCGAGCTGAGCTCGAGCTTCTTCAGCAGCGCGACGTTTCCTGACTTCTTCTTCGACTGCTTGGACAGAGAGTCGTTCTGTTCGATTGTCTTTGCGGACTTGACTCATTTCTTCCTCGAGAGACCAAGCCTTCTTCTTCCAGGCCTCAGCATCCACGCGAAGCTTGTTGGATTGAGTCTCGAGGTCGACTAAAGCTTCCTCGAGAGTAGCAGTGAGCTGCTTTTCTGCGTGCAAGTGCTTCTCCATCGTTCGTATTCTTGAGTCTTGATCCTCGATGATAGCTGATTGACGTTTGATTGTGTGGTTGTCCTTAACGATGGTTACTGGTGATGTGGATTGCGGCACAGCCACTTCTTTCGAGGTATGACGAGATTGCGGTGGAGATGGATTTCCGGAAGCAGCACTGATTGAAGGCAGGGTTGGCAGTGGAGGCAGAGGTATCGCTGGTGGCGGTGACGGTAACGAGCCAATAGATGATGATTTTCGCAAATTCGAGGTCATAGAGTTGGATCGTGTTGCGCCTTCAACAAGTGGTGATTGTGGTCTCGCAGACTTCTTCTGCTCTCCATCGACACTGACGAAAGAGTTGCGCTGAATTTCTTTCTCGAGCTGTGAGATACGTTGTTGAGCTACAGCTAGCGCGTCAGACCCTTGTTGTTGGACAAGCGATACACGATTCTGGTTCGAGTCGAAGCTGCTCTGGAGCTGTTGCTCGAGCTCTTCGATAAGGGCGATCATCTTGTTATTTTCTGATTGGAGATTCTTGACCTGGTCTTCGTGCTTCTTGATTTGAGCCTCTTTTTCTCGAATTGTTTCTTCATGATTTCCAACCTCATTTGCGAGATTGCGAACTGTATCCTTGTACGATTGCATCTTCTTTTCGCTCTCTCGCTGAGCTTCCTCCAGCTCAATCAAGGTCTGTCGACCTGTCAATTGAGTATCAAGCTCTGCATTGGTCGAAACAAGTCGTTCATTCGCCTTGCTGAGCGCCTTCTTTTCTTCTGACATGTCAGTAATATGGTTGACAAGCATGTCAGCAGAAGTATCGTGGCCAAGTAGCGAGCTTGCATCCTTCAGAATCTGATTCAGTGACGTCTTTGCAGCCTCTCGTTCGGTCTCAGCTGCATTGAGAGCTTTTCCGTGCTTGACATTGAGCTCAGCGATTTGATCGTCGTAGCCAGCAAGTATGCCAGCATGTGACAGTTTCATCTCTTCGATCTCGTTCGCATGTGACTCATGCAACGACTTCAGGCCGTGCTTGTGGAATTCAACAGCAGACTCAGCTTCATTGATTTTGCTTTGTAACGTAGCAATCTTGACCTTGTGCATTTCGATCTCTTGACTCTTTTCCTGAATGATCTGGGAATGCTCATGGATGTCCTTACTTGCAGCTTCGTGCATTTGCGTCAGTTCCTCGATCTTTTCCGTATGTGATGCATTTGTTGAGAGTTGAAGCTCAAGGTCACGTCTCAGCTGCTCAATGGTGCCTTGGGTTTTATGTGGATCAGCGCTTACTGACCTTACGATGGGCGACGTCACACTTCCGTAGCCCTCATCGACAGGAGAAGTCGTGACGCTGCTCTTCTGCGATTTCAGCGCCTTACTGCTGGCCTGCGCAGACTCGAGCTCTGCAACCGTGTCTTTCAGTCGGGCTTCACTGCTTGCTAGATCTTTCTTGACCTGCTCGTACTCCGCTGAGATCTTCTCGGCTTCTTTACGTGCTTCGTTGAGTTCTGCCTGCAGCTCTTGCTCGCGTCTACCATAACCTTCGTGTAGACTCTTGAGCTCAGTCTCTTTTTGTATCAGCTGATCTCGCATTTGCGAGACCATTGAGAGATCGACAGGTGTGCCAGACTTCAGACTGTTTCGCTCACGTGTCAGGCCAGAAATGATCGTCGATTTCATGTCCATCTCCTTTTTAACATTTTGCAAATCAGCTTCCAAAGACTGTATTCTGTTCAATCGTGATTGCAGTTCATGTGTAGCAGCAGTAAGATGCACTTCGGCTGTTTCGATCTGATCTGACTTGTCTTCAAGCTCTTCAGCCAACAAATTGCGTAAAGAGGCGATAGACCGAGTTCCACGATCAACATTGGACATACCCAGTGCTGACGTTGGTCGTCGAATCATGCCGTAACCAGGTGAAGGCGGCATCGGTGATCGACTGCGCGAAGCTTCGTTCTTTAATCTCTCCACAACATCTAGCGCTCCTTTGTGCTCGGCGTGCAGATCAGTATACTGTTGACGCACGTTGGCAAGGTTCCGTTCGTGCTCGGACACGAGTGCTTGAAGTCTTTCCACTTCACCTTGATCCGACTGAGGCGATGGAATTTCCTTGGCAGTATGTGGTGAAGGCGAAGGTCCGACAGAAGTGGCGGAATCGCCAATGGCAGAAAGCTCTGAAGAGACTGAATGCGAAGACGAATGCTGATCCTGCTCTTTTTCTGGTGTATCTAGCTCCGCGCGATCAACAAAGTAGGACTCATTATGTGATGATGTCTTTGGAGAGATAGGATCTTCAGGTGTGACATGAGATCGATCGAGGTGGCCCTGCATTTCCGCCAGTGTCCGCAACGCTTCCTGGTATTTCGCAGACATGAGGTCAAGTTCATTTGCTGTCGATTCATGCTCTAGACGCAGATCGAAAAGCTCCTGACTGACCGACTCAAATTTGTCTTGCATGAATTTTGTTTGAGCTGGACTAGGCTCATCGTCCTCGAAGGCACGGTCACGAAGGTTAGTGATGCGGGCTGAAGGCAACGGTGTATCGTCGTCTGCTATAGCGCGGCCAGAGTTAGATGAATCGCCATCTCGTGGCAACGACTCATGTTCCTTGGCTTCTTGGATGATCTCCATTGGCTCACTCTGCTTGCGTCGATGAACGCCATTGACGGAAGATGATCTGGATGACTCGTCTTGCTCAATCGAGGCAGCTGCAGATGATACTTCGTGATCATTCACGACTTCTTGTGGTTGCTTCCGCTGCACATTGTCAAGCTCGTACAACAGATTGTCAAGTCTGCCCAGGCTCCTCTGTCGCTCAACGAGCTGTTCTAGTCTCTCGAGCTCACGTTGCATGATTTCCATATCCTGATCGGTCTCAGCTAGACGCTCTTCGAGGGTCGAGATGTAATCTTCGGCATTCGTCTCGCTTTCACGGACTCGTTGCATTTCCTTGCGTAACTCGGTTACAACAGCATCTTGATTAGCGCTCCCATTTGTTGAGTTTTCGAGACGGCTTTCGAGGTCGTGAAGGTATGTTTCCGTGCTGTTCTCGCGATCAAGCATCTTCTGTACTCTAGAGTTCAGCTGCTGGTTCATAGTTTCGATGTAAGCACATTTTGTCTCGCGCTCAAGAAGACTGCTTTCGGTTATGGCGAGAGCCGATCGCGTGGTGGAAAGATTTGACTCAAGGCTCTGAATAGTCTTCTCGTATTCGTTGACTATCGATTCGACTTGGTCTTGGTTCTGCTGCGAGCGGGTTAGACGTTCGGCAGGGGTTTCATTGGCCAAATCTTGAGGATTGCGGCTGTTCCTTGCGAGTTCCGCTACAAGCTTAGCATGTCTTTCGCTTAGAGCCCGATAGCCTTCTTGAACATCGAGTAGCTGATTCTGTAGCTCAACGTCCATTCCAGTCGTTCTTTCGCGCGATGCATCAGGCTTGCGATCACCATTGTCTGCGCTACGAATCTGTTGTCTCAGAAATGCTATTTCGGTCCGGAGTCGTTCGATAGTGGCTTGCTTATCAGCATCCTCGTTGACTTGCTGGATCCTTGGCTTGCTTTGGATATTGCGTGCTCGTTGCGCATACTGTACAGTGTTCAACGTCTCGCTTAGATGAAACTCTGCAGGTGTGACACATGCCACCATGTAGGTAATTGCGTTTCCACCCAATGAATCCTGCAACATGCGGGTCAATTTGGAATCTCTGTAAGACACATGACCTCCACCAGATCTTGAAGACAATTGCGAAATGACTTTGCCTAGACTTGCAAGGCCAGCATTGATATTTATGCCTTCTCTGGCACGATCTCCGGTAGCACCAGTATTCTTAAGACGTTCGCTTCCGGCAAGGTCAACGAAATGCAGCTTACTATCCACTGTGATACTATCGGTCATTGCACCAGATTCGGAGGAAATTGACATATGCTTGTTCTTGGGAGGAGAGCCACTGGTTTGTGGTTTTACTTGTCTCAGGTTGACTGTGAAGACAGCGTGGGACCGGGAAGAGCGTGAGTTGATGTTAGTGGCATCGGTTTGACGAATGGTCGAGCCATGGTTTAGGATTGCCATAAGCTCTTCAACGCTGTTCACGGGTACAGAACGAAGCCCTTCTACGAAGATCCGTCCTTTTGGGTCTTCTCGAATTTGTACCGATGCACGCTCGCTTACACTCGCGCCTTCCGGCAGAAGGAGATCACGGGGCTGTTCGTTGTATATTTCGACGTATGTCACCGACATCTGCCATGACTTATTGGCATTATTTCGCATGTTTTGTAAGGTGTTGCTTGTTGAATATCGAGTTGGGGTGCGGAGACCAGAGTTCTGTCGAGTGTGCATGTTAGGACGTCCTTCGAGATGGTCGAACAGGTGTGTTGCTGCTCGGGGAACAATGCCTTTTGCTGTAGAATCGAACTGTTCTGCTGGTCCAGATGTGCCCATAGTGTATGACTTGCCAGAGCCTGACTGGCCATAAGCCAGTATTGAAACATTGTACCCTTGCAAGAATGAATCTACGCTGTCTTCGAGGTAATCCCAGATACCTTTCTGTGTTGTCTCTTCACCAAACACTCGATCAAATATGAAAATTTTACGACCTTGAGGCGATTCAATTGACAGGGTAGTATCTGTTGGCACATTTGTGGCAGATCTGTGGAAGCGCTGAGGTATAAGATCGTAGCCTGGGTCTGTAGCTCGAAGAGGCGGTCTGACTCGAACAACTGTATGAATTATTAGCACGGCAGGTACGAAAAGCGTGCCTTCCTTTCGATAAACTTACCAACTTTGACCGCGGTCTTGGTCTCCTCATCTGATACACGCGTCGCGCCTCCTCTGCTGCTTGTTATGCTTAATCGACTTCTGCTGCGAGGTGGTCCCATCATCATGCTTTGCGGTCGTGATTTTGTGACAGTGTCTGGCGACACTGCCGAGAGGGTCGGCGCGTACATGCTTTGCGGCCTAGCATTGCGCATCGCATCTGGCGTAGCTGGAGGAGACACTGCCATCGCCATCGGTGAGGCTGAGAGTCTAAACTCTCACCGCGCTTCGTTTGCTGCAGCTGCTAATAGACCCGTTCAACCTGATTTAGATGAAGGGTGTTGCAGGGCCGTCGGCGTGATTGAAGCAGATCATCGAAACTGCGCTCGTAATTACGGTAGTGTGATTGACATATGCACTACTTCCAGGGCGATCGATACCGATTGTATTCTGACCGAGCTCCAGCTTAAGGTGTCGCATTCACACAAGTCCGATTCTGAGGGTGTATAGGCGTTGTACAAGAATTTTGGCACTGGTATGAGGTTGCACGCTCTCATGTCAACGCGCAATCCAAAAGGAGACTCTCCAGGTTCAGAAAGATTGCTTAGCGAGACGACTTTGCACCCTACACCAAGGTGTTCCCTGCCCGAGCACGCTCACAATGCTTCACTTCCCCTTACGCTACTTTTGCCGCTAGTTCAGGAACAGTTTAAGCTGATTAGATTAAGTGGGAACCACTCGCTACCGAATCCAATCGCCTGTTCGTGAAACACCGGCATTTGTTAGTGCCCGGCTGCTCTCGCCAAAATGTCGAAGCACAGCAGGGTTTTCTCCTTCAAGAATCTACGAAGTAAACGGTCGCGAGTCGAGTCCTGAGCCTCAGATCTTACAGTTGTCCTATGTAACCTGTAAGTTTAGGAAATGACAACCTACGAATGTCTCAGTATTGAGACAGACAGTAGTCGCTTTGGCCTAACAACATTCTAATTTACGTTAAGACCTATTTTGACATCAAGACCAAAGGCTGATGCCATTTGTACCATACAAATGTTCATAACTAAGCTTGAAGCGGTCTAGATTATGTTGTGGGGATCGTCACAAATTCGAGGCATCGGTTTGTGCCGCCCACGTTGCCATGAGAAGATCGCATTCACTGTGTGCCCGTGCTACGAGATACCCTCAGCAAGCGACTGTACATTAGCAATTATCGTCGATTTACTACGCGATCAGCAGGCTTGAGCGAAGATCATGCTGAACCATAGTTTCATGCTTGATGCGCTCGTCAACAAAAACCTAGGTACCTTTTCCGGGAAAATGGGTTGCTTTTTCATGGTTCGGAGAAGACATCCACTGACCCCGAACCTTACTGCTCCTGCGTAACGGAGCCATTGTCACTTTCATTTGTTCGCGTGGAAGCAGTGGAAAGCCAAAGTCTTGGCTAATCATGCCTCAGCTGAATGTCACTGCAGATTGCCTCCGGTACCAGATTTTGATCATGCATCTGTGTCAGCACGTGCATTTGAGCCATGCTGAGAGATAGGGATCAAACACGAACTGCGAAGGATGCTTCGTTATGCAGTGCCTGTCTCCTATCCCAGACTTTCTACGTGCCAATCCTTGTCTCAATCCTTGCCATCCATGAAGTGATCGACGTGTCGGAAAATTAAATCTGCAGGCTGTTATTGGTTTCCTGGACTGAGCCGACTTGCCGCCCCGGAAACGAGAACTGTTCAGGACGATCGTCTATGAGGCTGGCTGTGCCATAGTAATGGACGGCCCAACTTCAAGTGATTATCACAATATCATTGCTCATTCCTGGCATTCTTCATAATGGACTCATCCATGAAGTAGCCAGAACGTTTTAGTTCTGCCGAATGAACATATGTTCACGACATCAAGGATGTACTCCGTAGTCGTGCTGTGTTAGTCACAGAAGGCTGAGGATTAGTGTAAAATGTCAACCCTTGATGCAGCCTTCTCAGCCTGGTGCCTCTTGCGTGATGGCCTCAGGGTGTGGAACGTCTGAGCTCAGGTTTTTCTCTTCCACTTCGTCTTCAGCCTCCTCATCAGAAGCCTCTTCGCTCTCCAGCACAGGACTATCTTCTTGGCCTGCATTGTCGCCGTCGATACCGTGCTCTCGCATATAGGCGTCTAAATCTTTCGCCATTTTCTTTGAAAAGCCAGAGGCCTCAACCTTGACGTCAAGCCTCTTGATGCTCGTATCCTTCGCGATAGCTTTCCTGACATCGTTGAAATGAGGTCCTTCATCGTCACTAACGAAACCAAATCTTCTCGAGAAATACCTTTTGATACAGTCCACATCGCGATCAAAGTAGTATTCTGCATTGGCATGATCAATGCTGACCATCTGAGGAAAGTCGATTACCACAGGCACCAGACTCACATCCCCACCTTCGCTTTCAATTTCTTTGATCATGATATTGAACTCATTGAAATCACCATGAATTAAGCCCAAATGCGCAAGCCGCACAACAATCGCGATAAGCTCCGCATACAAGCCAGCTGGATCAGGAACTTGTTCAATCTGTCGCAATGGAAAACCATCAACCAGACTCATCACAATCTGATGTCGATTCTGCCCAAGCGGTGCAGGTACCTCGACTCCCGCCTCCTTGAGCGCGGTCATGAATGCATACTCCTTCATCGCTGCCAGCCGGCTCATATACATCCAGCTTCCTGCACCACGTTCCTTCTGCGTTTTCGTCTTTGCATAATCGCGCTTATTCTTCACACCCTTCTTGAAACTCACTCTTCCCAGCCTGTGAATCTTCAACACCCTCTGTTCGCCCTTATCATCGCTGACCACGAAAATGTCGCTCTCCTTACCAACGCCGATTTGATTGCCCACGCTGTAGACCACGTCTGATTTCTGCAGACCGTGTAGAGCTAAGTAATCTAGACCACCATACGTCAGTCTGTAGCCGTCATATTTTGCAGTCGCTACTTTCGCGACAAGACCTGTGCGAGCGAGGAGCGAGATCGAGCGTTGCACATCACCGGGCGAGGATTTTGAGAGAGTGTTTATCAGGCTAGTTGGCACGATTTCATGGTTAACCGAGCCGCGCTCGACGGCTGTAAGGACTTTCCAGTCTGCATTGTTGAGATACCGCAGGGATTTGGCGTCGAACTTCATGGCTCACGAGATTGGAGCAAAACGGCGTGGTCAAGACATTGCTGTTGAGTAGGAAAGAAATGATCCTGAGTCGTTCTTGATCTGTGAAAAAGCGCGAAATTCAGGCATCAGTGTGACCTCTTTCAAGCCAGGCAGCATATGGTTAGCTTGCTCAGCCGCATGTATGATGTCCCTCTTCTCAATCTCGGTGAAAGGCTAGAGCAACTATCAATCACATCGCATCGAATATTAATCAAGAATTTCTCCCAGGTCAAGAAGCACAAGAGGCCGCAGACAATGTGCTGCAAAGCTATTACGAGTCGTTGCGATTGGCCGAGTTCCAACTAAAAGAGCTGTCCAGAGCCACAGAGGAGTTTCTTGCACCAATCCATCCAGGAAGCGTAGAGAAGCTTCAAACCCTTGCCACCTCTAGGGCATGGCAGGATAGACTCAAAAGGGTCAAGAATGGCATGAAACTGCTTGAGCAGCGCATCGATGCTCTTCCGGTGCACTCTTTGTCAATGTTGTCAGGAAACAACAGGTAGTCGACTGAGTTCGAGCATAAGGTCAAAATGAATGTTATTTAGACTTGGTGATAGTGCTTTAAATCATGTTATGAAACCTTCACTTGCAAATATCGGCCAACTAGACTCCACTAGGCAAAAACCCACTACCAGCCTCCAATCCCACCCGACGACTTTCGCAGTGATATGTGACGGTCTTCCAGATCGCTATCTGTTGCAAGTCTTCACTTCCTACATATATCGCGGTGATCTTTAAGTTGTCGCAAGATGTCGGCTCAATTAGAAATCACAAGAGATATTAAAGAAGCAGTGCGGCAGCTCTGTGAAAAGGTCGAGGCTTACAACAAGAACCTAATCAAAATGCTGAATTCACCTGATCTTACAGATGAGGACAAGACCCATGCTATCGCTTCTGTAGTGAAATCGAACGATACGACTCGCCGGATCAACGAAGACTTAAAGCAAAAAGCCATATTTCATGCTATACGCGAGGATACTTCAAAGACAGGTTCGATAACGACTCCCATTGACGAATTCTTGGCAACTAATGTTACAGAATTGAAAGAATTGCTCGAAATCATCCTGCTGCATGGCAAAATTGATGGACTCATTTCTCTGCCTCAAACACATTAATCAGTGTTCCAATATGTGGCAGGATCTCAACTCTGAACTCCTCGCCTGGCTTCAGCGTATACTTCGGCTTCTTCGCAAAGCCCACACCAGCAGGTGTACCAGTAATAATCACAGTCCCAGGTTGCAGTGTGGTCGACTGAGACAAGAAAGAGACGAGCTTGGGAATGCCGAAGATCAGATCATTGGTGCCACAATCCTGAAGCACCTCACCGCTACTACCTAGACCTCGCACATGAAGCTTACTTGGGTCTGGAACGAGTGAAGTTGAGACAATGGTCGGACCTGAACAGATCAGTATGACAATGAGCACAAGACAGGGCTAGCTTACCAATCGGACACGCTCCATCAAAACCTTTGCTATAACTCCATTGCGATTGTGCGAATTGCGCCGATCTACTTGATACATCGTTCGAAGCAGTGTAGCCAAGCACATAGTCAAGTGCATCTGCTTCAGAAACGTTCTTGCATGGCTTGCCGATCACAACAGCTAATTCAGACTCGTAATCTCCAGAATCAGTTTCTTGCGTTTGCTTTGGCAAGATTGTTGGAGCTGGCCATGGGTCGCCAAGTGATGTTGCTGGCTTCATGAATAGTACTGGAACTGTTGGTAGATCCATCTTTGCTTCTGCTGCATGCTGTTTGTACTAGAAGAGATATAAGCTTGAATTCGAATTTGTATCAGTAATGTTCCAGCTTACATTGAGACCTATACACCTGATCGTGCCAACTTCAGCTTGCGTTAATGGTGCTAGTACTCTATCGATCACAGCTTTCTGGCCGGACGAAGATCCAGGCGATAACACGGAGCTGCCGCTGAAGACATCCACTTCGACCTCCTTGCCATCACGGACAGCTACACCTACGTCGACATTCTCATCTGTAGGTTGGCCAATCAGCACTTTATTTGAGTCTGATTTTGGCACGAACCGGACGAGGCGTTTCCAAGCTGCCATCCTGCTGGTGGTGTTTGAGAAGTTCCTAAATTGATAATCTAGCTGAGTAGCTCTTCGCAATGCTTGTGTAGCTGGCTTGGTACAAGGTCGAAATAATGCGTTCATCTGATCAAGTATATGAGCCCTCGGTCAATTCTATGACCGAAGCAGAGTTGTATTGCTGCTCACACGTCGTACGGTCTGTTGCCGATGACGGGCATCAACTGCCGGACTCTCCAGCTTGATACACCCCACACTCAGGCTTTTGTACAGAAGGACCTGGAAAAGGGTGAGCCTTTTGCGTGATGGCAGTCCCTAGGGAACACTACAGATAGCGGCTTTCAGCGGCAATTCTAAGTTCGAGCACTTCTCCAAGCTCAAGATGACAATAAAATGGTCCGTCCGATGTCTGAAGTATTGAGAAACATAGTTAAAATTGTTGCAACTACATATTCGACTTGTTCAGCCTCATCATGACGCAGAATTGAGTTAGACGCAGCACTGATCATGGGCGAAGCACGTCATGCGCTGATTACAAGTGCTCTAGAGTCTCAAAGGATTGACACATGAGTGCAGAGAAAGCCTTGTTAGACAGTTCTACAGATCCGAACGGATGGTGGTGTAGACATTCTACATCCCGTCAAGCCTTTAGCTGACATCTTCTGGTATCTGCATACCCACGGTTGTCTGCGTGATGCTCAAAAATTGATTGTGCGTGTTGAAAAGGTTGTTGAACAGCTTCTAGGATGAATGCCAATACTGGACGCCTTGCTCGAAAGTAATTCCGGTTTTCGCTGTTCAATCTCTCTGCACGATTCTCCTTGGTGGTTTGGTCCTTCAATGGTAAGCTACGATATTGGCATTCGAGGTCAGCATCTGTGCAGTAGGGAGCAATCGGTAGACCGAGCTCCACCATGGTCTTATCAGACACACCACTATTGAAGTACATTTTCATGAGACGAGGATGCTCGTATTCGTTTGGGACAAAAATGGAAGTCATTTCAGCTGAGCATCTAGAATGTGCACCGGAGAGTCCATCCAAGCGAGGTCAGGCTTGTGGCTGCCACGTCAATTGTGCAGTACTTTCACATTCATAAAGTTAGTCCAAGGGTTTGGAGGAGGCATTATCGACGTATGAGACATGCTGTCAAGTGTAAACAATGCTTCACCTTAGCGACCAGCATAAAAATAATGATAACAGTTGCCTCGTGGTATAAGCACTTTCTGAGGTATTTCTTGCGAGTTTTAATCAAGCTAAAGGCCGGATGAGCTCAGCATCCGAGCCTCGCACCAAAAACGTGTATCCTTTCAGGCCTCGTTGACCAATCGCAATGTGGTCGTTCTTTTTGATTGCATATTGGAATCCTCCTGATTTCAGCGACAGGCCAGTAACTGCGTGTTCATAGTGGGACAAGCGAGTGCCTATGGGTCATGAAGTATGCCGAGTCGGATCTTCATCGACCCAGCGAGACTTTTCATGTGCTGATTTTCCGTTCAGGTTTCGCTGAGAAGCTTAGCTGCATTTGACAGTCTGAACATCAGGCATCACATTTCTCGGGAAGAATGGTCTTGTCGACCTTGCAATTGCCATGGCGGCAGCTGCTGGCAGCTCGTCGCAGATGCATAGAAGCGCAACAGTTATTCACAAACCAATTGATTCGTCGATAGCCAATGATGCAACCACTTCCCACAGTCCCGCCGAGCTTCCGAACACAACCATACTACGAAACGATGATGGCAGCTCAGGTAAGCTTCAGTCCTATAACCAGAATGGGCGCGTCTCTTACCAAGTGTCCGTTTGGATTACTGTATTCGTATCCGCAATATTACGGATATTAAGTTTCAATCCCTGCTCTTACTCGTGCAAGAACGATCCCGTCGCACTTTACATGCCCAAACGTGAAGAAGTAATGACGCTGATTGGGATCTTACTTTCCAGGCGCGCACGACCCGGCTACTAGTAGCAAGATATCAGCAGACTCGTCAGCCCGTGTACACTTTGAACCAGGATCAGTGCTCAAGATGGACAGCGCGATGGCAGAAGCGACTGCGATAGATCCCATATCCCGAGTACGCTTCTTGGCCCCATCCCAAAGCATCCGCATCTTACTAAATGCCATGTGCAGCAAATCTTAGCACGGACGAATTCACAGCACCGGCTCCCTGGAGTTCACTATACCCCGTCCTCTTCGCATGGATTACCATCTGCGATCAACCATGAACCTCAAGCATTGAGCCGTCAAGGCACCGACCGCACCGAAGTAGAGTCTCTTCGTCGATCGGATAGCTTAGCCAGCAATAGAGGCACGAAAGAAAAGAAGTATGGCTGCCCACATATGCAATCCTGAAAGCATACAGCTTCCGACATACTGGATCACTGCTGACAACGAACATAGAAAAGGCTTCCTGAGTCGCATCTTGGGCAGCAAGAGCCGAGAAGAGCAGTACGAGGCTACCGACAATGTATCAGAGCTTATGGACAACCGAGAGGCAGGAACATATGCCGAAGTCTTTTCGCAACCGATCGGTCTCGGCTTTCAACCAAGCTATCCTGCTCCGAAGCGATACATCAGAGTAAAAGCACAGAACAGAAAGAAGCGAGACTTTGATCGCTTGTTCCTGGCTCAGATTCTATCAGAAGGTGCTCCTCGCAGCCGCAAGACGTCCTCGTCTGATGAGCTAGACGCGAAGATACATGACATCAATGACCGACCCGTAGCCCCGCCACCGAACTCGACCCGCACAAAGAATAATGCTGTTTGGGCGGCAGAATTTTCACGGGATGGACAGTACTATGCGGCTGGTGGACAAGACAAGAAGCTGAAAGTATGGCGTGTTATATCGAGTAGAGAGGATCACGAAATCGGTGAAGAGGAGGGTGACCAAAACGTGAAGCTCAGTGCGCCTGTATTCAAGCAGGAACTTGTGCGTGAATATGAAGGTCATACATCGGCGATTCTAGATCTTAGCTGGAGCAAGAACAACTTCCTGCTATCTTCATCCATGGACAAGACCGTTCGACTATACCACATCAGTCGGCCAGAATGCCTTTGTGCCTTCAAACACAACGATTTCGTTACTTCGATCGCCTTTCATCCCCGGGACGATCGCTTCTTTCTCGCTGGCTCGCTAGACTCAAAGGTTAGATTGTGGTCAATCCCCGACAAGAATGTGGCATTTTGGGCTCAAGTCGCAGACATGGTAACCGCTGTGGCCTTCACTCCTGATGGGAAAACCTCGATCGCCGGCACTCTATCTGGCCATTGTATACTATATGATACTGAAGGACTAAAAGCGCATTCTCAGATTCACGTGAGATCAAATCGTGGTAAGAACTCCAAAGGCAGCAAGATCACCGGAATCGAAACGATACAAATGCCCAGACCGAATGGTCCTCCTGACATCAAGATCCTGATCACCAGCAACGACTCTCGTGTCAGGCTATATAATCTCCGAGATCGGTCGCTTGAGATCAAATTTCGTGGTAATGAAAACAGCTCCAGCCAGATCAGAGCATCCTTTAGTGACGACGGCAAGTACGTCATCTGTGGCAGTGAGGACAAGAAGGTCTATGTCTGGCCTACAGGACCAAGTGAGCGCGCCGAGCCCGAGAAACGACCAGTCGAAAGCTTTGAGGCGCATACGGCTACTGTCACAACAGCTTTGCTGCTGCCGACAAAATCGCGGAGATTGCTGGCGAGATCGGGTGATCCTATTTATGATTTGTGCAATCCGCCGCCAGTCAGGTTGCTCAGTCGGGCCGACTCTGTCATTTCATCTCGAGCACCTACGGAAAATGGTGAAAATGCCGGGTATGCAAGGTCAAAACAAGAAAGTCCTGGTGTGGAAGAAAGTCCACAGTATTTAAACAGACAATCGCATGAGGACGGGCTCATCATGGTCACTGGGGACTATACGGGCGAAATTAAGGTCTTCAGACAGGATTGCGCGTATCAGAAACGCCGCGAAGGATCGTGGGACACCGCCAGCTTCTC
>JAKLMI010000125.1:0-40441 GCA_022813495.1 Pasadenomyces melaninifex
GAGACTCTGGCTGACCTCCCACTGGATACGGCGCATTACTCGCGCCTGCGTGAGGCTGCAAACTTGTGCGAATCACCGCTTACGAACTCCAGCTACGACATTGGACCTGGTCAAGATCTGTTGTTGCGAATGAAACAGGGCACGGTAGCTTTGCACGAGGCATTGGAGTCACAAGAAGTCTATCACGGAAACAACGACGTCACAACAGCTTCACCTGTCGATCCCTCAGACGAAGAAGAATGAGAACATGTGCTGAACTTGAACCATGAACGAGCGAGCACGGAATAAGCTGAATACGCCATTCCACCTGCTGGCACCCTTGAGTTACGACCTACGACGCCTGCAAACGTACAAAAGCATTCCCGATGGGTCATTGGGGTGTTCATGCTTGGTGTAGGGAGTCGTACAACGCTGCAAAGGAAGCGAAGAAGTTGCAGACGAGTATGTAGCCTCTCTAGAAGCAGGACTGATGATGGTGGCGAATGTCCAAGAGGTTGACTGTGGTGTCAAGAGCACAGATGATGTGAACGAAGAAGACGAAGACGACGACGCAACCAAAACAAGGTCGACTTCGTCAATTGAACGAAGCGATGACCGTAATGACCAAGGACCGGGCTCGAAGGAACGGGACTGGATTCATGCTTCAAGACCCCAACAATGATCCACATATTGGCTGGCTAGAGCTATTAGAGGCTGATTCGATACACTGATCAGGTGCTGTTCGAAATGACGACGAGCCTATTTCGGAACAGAAATTAACCCAAATCAACATCTCGAAGGAATCGAATGGGTTGATCAGTGAGAGGAGAGGAGATGGCCTGCACAGACCGCGGCTTACATGAGCTTGTAAGCATTCGCACTTGAATGGGATCGGTGTCAGAACAGTTGCCAATCTGAGCTTGATTTCAAAGAGATACAAGGCATGTCGATCCGTGAACAGAGCTGGAACTGACGTCTAGCGAATTGACAGCTGTTCAGAAATTGAGAGCACAAGATACGAAGGATTATATTCGGTTACAACGAATAGGGAGCATATGTAACTAAACGCATAGCTAGGAGAGCTCGAATTCATACGTAGAAATCATCCTCCCGAATTATGCCTGAGGCATTTTAGATACACAAACTCAACTTTGGGTTGCTTTGTCATCTAGATTGTCCGAACATCCGCGCAATATTTTGCCGTCCTCACTTCGAACGATACAGTCAATGTCATGCAAGAAGAGCGCACATATCGTCGCTACATCATACCTGATACAAAATCATGTCCAGAGAAATGTGACCACAAGTAATAGAGAATAGCACATCGTCGGCAGTAGGTGAGGTGGGAAACCGATCTCCACGAGAAAATATTATTGCCAAGAAATCACGACACAGCAGAAAATCGTGCGTTGAACCGGATGTTTGGACCAGGCTGATGTGTTTCCGCGAGGCATGATGCCACCGCATATCGTTCCTTGCATGTGGACGATCCCGAGCCACCCAACAATCATTACAAAGCGACATCATCGTGAATTTGCCTGACTAGCGAGGCATATATGAGAAGTCTTCTTTTCGCTTCCGGTTTAGTGTATTATTGCACCATCGATGCTAAAATGAAGACATGAATTTTGTGGACAAACAGCTGGTCTGGACCATGTCGAGCGAATCAGCTTGGTCCGTGATGGCACAATAGTTACACGGAGTATGAGCTGAGGCTATGATGCTGGGTAATTAGTAAACAGCGAAGACCTGCCCTTCTTCTGGTCCTTTTGAGCACTTGACAGCACGTTCCTTTCTTCATATATACCATTTCGTGCACCGTTAGCCATTCGATGACATCTTCTCACCCCAAAGCGTCAGCACCTAAATCATCCAAGATGTCTCGATCCTCGTCTCCTGGAAGTGCTGCCTTTCGAAGCTCGTCAGACTCGGGATATGCCTCAGTCAGCAGTAGCGACGATGAGGCACCCACTGTCATGTTTAGCAAAAAGCATCTTCAATTCTTGAACAGACAATTGCAGTTTCTTGAGCCACAGGAGGTTTTGAGATGGTGCATCACATCCTTGCCTCAACTCTTTCAGACCACAGCCTTCGGTCTGACTGGTCTGGTGACACTTGACATGCTCTCGAAACTGAAGATCCCACGACCTCAGATGGTAGATCTGATCTTCATCGATACTCTGCACCACTTCTCAGAAACACTCGATTTGGTGGACAGAATACGAGAACGATATCCACTCGTTAATGTGCATGTTGTCAAGCCAGCTGCTGTAAACACACCAGATGAGTTTGCTGTCAAATATGGTGAAAGGTTATGGGAGACTGATAGTGATCGATATGACTATCTTGTCAAGGTCGAGCCTGCGGAGCGGATATACCGAGAGCTTGATGTCCATGCCGTGCTCACTGGTCGACGGAGAAGTCAGGGAGGCAAGCGAGGGGACCTACCTATCATCGAGATCGACGAAGCTGGTCTGATCAAGATCAATCCTCTTGCTAACTGGTCCTTCCAACAAGTCAAGCAATACATTACTGAGAACAACGTCCCATATAATGTCCTGCTCGACAGAGGTTACAAGAGTGTTGGAGATTGGCACTCAACGCAGCCTGTAGCTGAGGGCGAAGATGAGCGATCTGGTCGATGGAAGGGTCAGCAGAAGACCGAGTGCGGTATTCACAACCCTCGATCGAAGTATGCACTATTCTTAATGGAGCAAGAGAAGAAACGGGAGAAGGAGGCTCTCGAGGAGGCACTAAGAAAAGCATCTCTCGAGCAGCCAACAGCCACGCCTGTCGAAGCATGAACAAAAGTATTTCTTATCATCCAGCATCTGCAGCATCTGCAAGCATAGCGACGGCGTTCATAAGGTCCGATCGGTGTCGACGCGTCGACAGGGGTTCTCGTTTAGAGGAGGTTAGTCCTCAGCGTTGATGCATAGACTATTGCATAGATATCCGGACATGCGGTCAGCGTTTGCATGAGCGTGTAACGCGTATATAGCAAAATAAGAAGGAGAAGATGTTCAAACTGAAATCTGAGGATCAGGCGTCTATTGCCATGTCGTGCACCCTTCCTCTTATAGCTTTTCACGAATAATATGTTTGAGATGAGTGATACCGACCACCCACTGCAGTCTCGGTCGAGGACTCGTGCCAAGGCGCCGGCCGGGCAGCTAGCGAGGGGCTCACCGCAGTCGATTCTGCTTGTACTCATTTACGATTTTGTCCATGACCATCACTTTCCATATTCAGGCCTTTAACAGTTCTTCATCATGCATATCTTCGGAAGTCCTATGCAAGGTACGCATACTGCCAAATACCGGGCTGGAAGTGGGGCGCGAGAATACAGTCTCCGCGACTCTAACCTTCTCACTGGCCCTCCAAAACACCTAAAGAATTACGCCATTTGAGATCCCAGATATTTTTTCCTGCTTGGGTTCAACGAACGCGTTGTACTCGGCATATGCTATATTACTGAATGTTCCCCTGCTCGTCCCCTCCCTGTCGACCCATTCCCCATTTCCCTTACCTTCCTTTTGCTATATTTCATAGTCTGTGATCATGGCCAATCCACCACATGGAGGTGTCCTCAAGGACCTTATTGCACGAGATGCTCCTAAGCATGATGAGCTGGAGAAGGAGTCTGAAACACTCCCAGCCATCGTGCTCACAGAAAGACAACTATGTGATCTGGAACTCATACTAAATGGAGGCTTCTCTCCACTCGAAGGCTTCATGAACGAGCAGGATTACAATGGTGTCGTCGAGGACTTGCGACTCAAGAACGGTGCTCTGTTCTCCATGCCAATCTGCTTGGACATCTCCCAGAAGCAAGCTGAAAGTCTCGGCCTCAAAGCTGGCAGCAGAGTTACGCTCCGTGACTTCAGAGACGACCGCAATCTAGCCATCCTTACGATCGACGACGTCTACAAGCCAGACAAGCAGAAAGAGGCAGACAAGGTCTTTGGTGGTGATCCAGAACACCCGGCTATCAAATATCTGTTTGAGCAGACGCAAGAGCTCTACATTGGTGGAAAGCTGCAGGCAGTGAACAGATTGAACCACTACGACTATGTTGCTCTTCGATACACACCTGCAGAGCTCCGAACGCACTTTGACAAGCTCGGCTGGTCTCGAGTCGTCGCTTTCCAGACTAGAAATCCAATGCACAGAGCTCACAGGGAATTGACTGTACGAGCTGCAAGAGACAGACAAGCCAATGTCCTCATTCATCCTGTGGTCGGTCTTACCAAGCCAGGTGATATCGATCACTTCACACGAGTCCGAGTCTACGAGGCACTGCTGCCACGATATCCAAACGGTATGGCTGTCTTGGGTCTGCTCGGACTTGCCATGCGAATGGGTGGTCCTCGAGAGGCTATATGGCATGCTATTATTCGAAAGAACCACGGTGCGACACATTTTATCGTCGGTCGTGATCATGCTGGTCCAGGCAAGAACAGCAAGGGTGTAGATTTCTACGGACCATACGATGCACAGACCGCGATCGAGAAATACAGAGAAGAGCTCGGTATTGAGGTCGTGGAGTTCCAGCAGATGACATATCTACCAGACTCCGACGAGTACCAACCTAAGGACACCGTGGCCGCAGGTACGAAGACGCTCGATATCTCCGGTACAGAGCTTAGGAGAAGACTGCGGGTTGGTGCTCATATACCAGAATGGTTCTCCTACCCAGAAGTCGTAAAGGTTCTGCGAGAATCAAACCCACCACGGGCCCAGCAGGGCTTCACAATCTTCCTGACCGGTTTATGGAACTCCGGCAAGGATGCTATTGGTCGTGCTTTGCAAGTCACATTGAACCAGCAAGGTGGTCGATCTGTGTCTCTTCTACTTGGTGAGACTGTTCGATCTGAGCTGTCAGCGGAACTCGGCTTCAACCGCGAAGACAGAGACACAAACATTGCAAGAATCGCATTCGTGGCTGCTGAATTGACCAAGGCAGGTGCGGCTGTCATCGCTGCCCCAATTGCACCATTTGATGCGGCACGAAAGGAGGCACGAAGCACGGTTGAGCGGTATGGCAGCTTCTTCCTTGTGCACGTTGCAACTCCACTTGAGGTTTGCGAGAAGACAGATAAGCGAGGCATCTACCAAAAGGCGAAGGACGGCAAGATCAAGGGTTTCACTGGTGTTGACGATCCATACGAGGACCCCAAGGATGCGGAGATGACGGTTGACACCTCAAAGCAGAGTGTCAGATCTATTGTGCATTCGATTATTTTGATGCTGGAATCTGGTGGCTACCTTGAGGCAGCGACCTAAAGAGTGTTGTTATGAGTGGACAGTATCACGTGTAAATGATCGTGTTTCAGGAGATCAAGCTTTGTTTGATAGATATAGGTTAGCCAGCTGATGAGGTCCGAGGTACAGAAAATGGGAATATTTCAGCGTCTTAGAATCAGTGCTGGATTCAGCAACGAATACAAAAATTGCAATACTTTGCTTGTAAGCCGCATCAAACTTGTCAGCATTCGAGCTCAATTGTGTCTTCAGGCTATTCTCTGCAACTGAGTCAGAGTCGAAGCAGTGAGTAGTGACTGCCAGTGCTGGTGAAGGTCAGGATTTAGATGCCTGAGGCACCAACATGGATATTCTGCTCCCGCGCATACGTAGTAACATGCCGGCCTTGCTTTACACAAGGTGAATCGCTATCACAATCTGCTTGCCGAACTGCGAGTCTATTGTATACCGAGGAATCCAAAGCAATCTCATTCTTGGAAGCAATTAAGAGAGTCCCACTCCTTCAAAAACACACACCTACAATCATATCTTTATAGCACTCTCTTTAATTTAGCCACCATGTCTGACGATGTATTTCGCAAGCCAGAGAAAGACTTCACAAAAGAAGCAGACAAGATCATACCAGAAGCAGAAGCTCTAGCCAAAAAGGACCTACAAAAAGGTGTGGACAAGCTCTTAACACTCGAGAAACAGGCACGACAATCATCAGACCTTTCAACAACTTCGAGAGTATTATTAGCAATTGTGACTCTATGCAAGAATGGAGGAGATTGGCCCTTCATGAATGAGCAGGTTATACTGCTCTCAAAGAAGCATGGACAGCTCAAGCAGGCGATCACTAAGATGGTGCAGGCGGTTATGGGATTTCTGGACGATACACCAAACCAGGACACAAAGCTATCTGTGATAGAAACGCTACGGACAGTGACAGAAGGCAAGGTAAGATGCACTGATATACTATGTAGCGGCTGAGCTGACTTTGTTGACTAGATATTCGTGGAAGTGGAAAGAGCACGAGTCACACGAATTCTATCGGACATTAAGAAATCACAAGGAGATGTCAAGGCTGCTCGAGATATCCTCTGCGAGTTGCAAGTCGAGACCTTTGGATCTATGACCAGAAGAGAAAAGACAGATTTCATCCTCGAGCAGGTAGATCTGTGCATAGAAAGCGACGACTGGGTACAAGCTGGCATTCTCAGCAGAAAGATCAGCACAAGATATTTTGCGCGCAAGCCCAAAAAGACACCTGAACAGCTAGAGAAGGACAAGAAGGAGCGCGAAGAAGCAGAAAAGAAGCGTTCAGCTGATGAAGCGCCACCTGAGCCGGAAGACGATGTCACTGATCTCAAGCTGAGGTACTACGAGCAACAAATAACACTCTCGAAGCACGATGACAAATACTTGGACGTGTGCAAACACTATAGACAAGTTCTGGACACGGAAGCAGTCGAGGACGACCCAGCGAAGCTGAAAGCAGTACTGCAACGTGTGATTTATTATATTTTACTTGCGCCATACGACAACGAGCAATCAGATCTTTTGCACAAGATCAACCAAGACCCTCGAAATGCTGAGGTCGAAGAAGATCAGGCACTATTGAAGCAATTTACCATTTCTGAGCTCATGCGATGGCCAATGGTTGAGGAGAAATATGGCAAGCACTTGTGCAGCACAGATGTCTTCTCGAAGCAAGAGAACGCAAAAGACCCAAAGGCACATACCAGATATGAAGCCTTGAGGCATCGTGTAATCGAGCACAATGTGCGAGTGGTCGCTACATATTATACAAGAATCACATTTGGACGACTATGTGAATTGCTTGATCTGTCCGAGGAGGAGACGGAAAAGTACATCAGTGATCTAGTCACGAAGAAGACAGTATATGCTAGAATCGACAGACCTGCGAGGATGGTAAACTTCGAGGAGAAGAGAGGTCCTGATGAAGTTCTCGATGAGTGGTCTAGCAGTATGCGGGGTCTCCTGCAATTGCTTGAACGAGTCGGTCATTTGATGCAGAGAGAAGAAATGATGGCCAGAATACAGCCTGGTGAGAAGAAAGAGAGTGGTAAGGCCAAAGCATGAGACTTGCCGCGATGCAGCGTCGATACTTTTGTATCAAACATTCGATAGGCTTGCGGCATGTTATAGTGCTTTTATCGGATATTGCAGCGCCAATATTGCCGTATAGTATTTCGCAGCAGGTCGGCACTTCGTGCAGAAACCGCAAGCACACGAAATTACAACACTGAGAGCCAAATCTCAGCATCTCGAGGCTTCGGCACCAGGAATGTGAGAGGTGCATTATCAGCATCAACCACTGTGAAGATCTACGCTAGCCGAAACAGGCATAGCTCTAGATTCGAGAAGTGTTTCAGGTACGCGCTCTTTCGCGCCTGCTTCGAGAAGCGCTTCGGCCAATAAACCCTTCCTCGTCTACCAGAAGCTGCTTCATTGGCCTTGAGCAGACTTCATTCGATACACTTGACGCTGCATGGGCTCAAAATAGTGCTTGACCTGGATTCGGCCTTGACATGTGCTACACGACACCTCACAAGGCGGAACCAAGCATTGAACAGCAGCAAGTCATGCTCAATGAACACTTCTAAAACTCTTGGTTCGACCAAAATACCTACGTGTTTACAACGCCCGCGGCTCATGAAATGCCTTGCCTGCACAATGACCGCATTTTGTCCAAGCAAGAATTCGAGTACAATGTTGTGCTAAGACAACCTACCATATACTATCTCTGCCAGATTGTTTTCTGCATCCCTCCCATCCGCCATTTCCTTTGTTTGGTTGCATTGCATTCTGAATTCTTGCATATTGGGTCACGTTTGCTGACATTAACTGCGCTGGTCGCAGGCACGATACGTACTGTTTAATAAGCATCTGAGCAGTAATCAAGAATACCTCAACTCAAAGCAGGCATGGATCCCACAATGCGAGCAGGTCTCTCACCCAGACATGTTACACCACCATTGTACTTCCCACCACCACCAATGTCAGCAAGCCTTGCAGCAAATGCGAAGAGGAAGGGTACCAAGGTCAGCGTGAGCGAGGTGAACGACGCACAACTGCAGAAACCACCAAAGCCTATTCTCAAGCACAGACTAGCCTCAACCAAAAAGCAACGTCAATGGATGTTGCTAGCCTTACTTGTACTGTCATTCTCCATCCTCATCTTATCAGTCATCTTCGCATACTGCGCAGCCTTACCTCACTCAGACAACCTCCAAGCTACACAGCCTCCGACAAGCTCTCAATCACAACCCGCAACCTCAACTCTGACCCTCGTCAGTGCATCACCCAGCTCAACATCAACGCTATCTCCAACCGCCAACACAGGTCTCACCCCCCGAGACACACCAGCATACCCATCACCGCAAGACCAACCACAAACTCTCTCCGTCGAAGAAGCCCTCGCCGAAGACCAACAAAACACAATCAAATTCACCAGATCCTCGGCAATGGCCGCTCTAACATTCTACACCGCCTTAATCCCACTTCTAACCATGCTCCACTCAAGCGTCGAACTACTCACTTCTCTCGTCCGCCCAGAAACCACTCAATCAACTCGACTAGGCGACGCGCTTCGCTTTCGTCGTCCTGGCGCCGATCCTGTCTCTGCATCTGAACAAGTCCTCGTGCGTCGTCGGACAGGCACATTACTCAGTTTCTCGGCCTCGGTGCTCATGACACTAGGCTGGACGACGATACAATTCTTCTGGTTGAATTGTGAAATTGTGCCATTTGGGAAGCAGGGACAGGATGTTTGTCCGATTCAGATCCAGGGACACAGGATGGGCGGGATTAGTGAGTTGAGTGTTGGGAAGGTTGTCCTTGGGTTTCTGGTTATGGCTGGGTATGTGTTTTATTGCTTTTATCTTGTAGGACGGGTGGGTGTGTTCAAAAAGGTCCCTGTTGTGGGTGGGAGGGCGGCGAGCTTTAGGAGACGGGCACGGTTTGCGAGTGGGGAGGAAGAGCAGAAGGACAGCGATGTTGAGAGTGTGGTTATTGGGATTGATATTGAGAAGGAGGAGAGGCGGTAGAGCTGGGCTTGGCGATGCTTGAAATTCTTCTTAGCATTCTGATTTTACGTCTTTCATTTGCATAGCGATGGCGTTTGTATTACTAGCATTCGGTTTGCGTATGATCACGTAGTCTTCCCATAGAACAACTCACTTCAGTCACTCGCTAAGCAACGAGGCATCTTCACATGAGAGTGTGAGGTCAAGTTGTGCTTGTCCGGAATCATGATCGACTCACAGTTCTCATTCGTACCGAAGAGATACGTGCAGAATAGTTTAGAAGCAAACTGGAGTAATCACGATTTGCAACAGCACTTGTACTGATGTCCATTGTTCGAGGACGAAGCTTCTCAATAGTCATCGCAGACGGACCTGCCCGTGCGAGATATAGCTGTAATAAGGACGTTGGCATCGCAGAACACCGTCACGGACCTATTCCTAACATTCTTGTAATAATACTCAGTCAGCTGTATTCTGCTTCGGGTGCGAAACAGAGTCCTCGATCATCAAAGTTAGAGCTGCTCTCGTAATTCGCGCTAATGCCGAGCAGCGAATTGAACCCTATAAATGTGCCTACGTCATCGGAAGCGTACTTTCGTAGGGCTCTTGAGCTTCATGCCAAGAGATTCGGACGTATGAGTTGCATCGACGAGTTTCTGTGCACGTTACAGTCGGTATTCAAACTTTCCTCGATCATGGCTCAATTTCTGCCGTGCTGACTCGCCGTTGTAATGTTTACAATAGCAAAGATGCTCAGCCTTTGCAGTGTCAAGATAGATATACCCGTGATACCGGCCGTCATGCAAGATGAACAGCGATCGAGCAACTGTGAGATCGTGCCCGAATTTGAGATCTTACATTCCTTATGACATACCGTTTCTTTCCTTCAGCTAGCAGATTGACGAGACCTGCCGGAGCCTCACAGAGGCAGGAGACTAATCTTGATCCAGCAAACACCACGATGGCGGACCAACCAGAGACACAAGGCTCCATGCAGCTGAGGCCTATTCACCCATCCGTACTCACTAAGCTCGATCCTGCATTTGTGGCCTGGTACAATAAGAACCTGGCGTACTCATTGTCTCTAACATTGGATCTGAACCAGTTGCGTCTGACATTTAGCACGCAGTACTCTTATGCAACGACACCAGGTCCAGCTGTTGGTCAGGTGTATGACCTAGAAGTGACCGGCTGGCATCGATATCCAGGCAACATCAGGATTCGCATCTATGTTCCGCAGGACGAAGTTCCGGCTGGAGGCTGGCCTGTTCATGTAAATTTCCATGGTGGAGGCTGGTGTCTGGGTGATCTCAATACCGATGTACACTCCCTCACGAACATCTGCAGCAAGGCCTCTGTGGTGGTAATAGATGTTGAGTATCGCTTGACTCCAGAAACACCCTTTCCGACAGCAATATACGATTGCTTCGAGGTCCTGAAGCTGATCAAAGAATCTGCTGGTTTCGCTTCTCGACACAGTCTCGACACGGGATCTGTGACTATAGGCGGCCCAGATGTTGGTGCAACGATAGCACTGATACTAAATCATCTTGCTCGCAACCACGAGCCAGCATTACCGATCAGAGCAGTCATTGCTGGCACTCCTCGACTGTTGAACGTTTCAATGCTAGACAACCCGAAAGACAGCCCTTTCCCAAGCATGTCAGAAATGGCCTTTGCACCAATCATCAACTTTGCAAGCTTGAAATGGTCTGACGACTTCAGACTAGATTCTCTTGTGTCCTCGGATACAGAGCAGCAGGAACAACGAGAGCAAGATGTCTCCTGGTTTGCGAACGCTTTCGAGGCACCAAGTTTCTTAGATCTGGCTCCGACCTGGATTGGAACTGCTGAATGCGATCCTCTAAGAGACGAGGGCGAAGCTTACGCCAAACTCTTGCGAGATCGTGGCAATCAGGTCATCTTGAAGCGATATGAGGGCGTGCCACACCCGTTCCCATATATGGACGCTGTGCTGTGGCAAGCTCGACAGTATATTGAGGACATCTGTGCTCAGATTCGAAAAGCACATTACGATGTTTGATGACCTGAAGGATATGAATTGTGGAAATGATGAGAGTTTGGAAAGGACTTACTGGATGGCCAGAAGCTCAAAGTGATTTTGGTTGTGTTCTTCAGGCGCCCTTTGGTATAGATTTGACTCAACACAATAGATACCCATTTTGCTGATACCGGTTTGCGTCCAGATAGAAACAATCTACCTTCTTCGGACTTTGTTCACCCGTAGCTTCACTAACGAGACCTCCATATGGTATGAGAATAGATATACCTGAGCTGCATTCCCAGGTCAAGTTATATTGGTCCAATAGGTTCATGTGTGGTATGTTCCGCCTATGACTTCTCCCTTGACTTTCATCCAGTCTATGCTTTCATCTAACTGCTCATCCACCTCTCCGATGATTGTGATATTATCGCCTCGTACTAGGTATAGCCCATGCTCCACAACCGCATTTGGCTCCTCATCGTCCGCTGGACGGATCACTCTCTCTATTGTGTTTGAAAGGATGACATTCGTCTGTTGATCGTGACTTTCGAGCGTACCCAGCAGTGTTCGTCCATCTGTTGTGATGATGCAAACTCTCTTCGAGATATAAGTAGAAAGAGCCATAGCTCGAGCTTCGTCGGATTGAGCCTGCTAGTGCTAGGTTAGAGTTAGGATATGT
Source organism: Pasadenomyces melaninifex (assembly GCA_022813495.1). Classification (NCBI taxonomy): domain Eukaryota; kingdom Fungi; phylum Ascomycota; class Dothideomycetes; genus Pasadenomyces; species Pasadenomyces melaninifex. Next base: position 11,960 of record JAKLMI010000125.1, read on the forward strand.
GCTCAGTCGTGAGTCGAGTCCAAAGTGAGAACGAGTCAGCATGAATATGAGCACCGAATAAGTCTCTCACGCTCTGCGCTTATCCTGACTCATTGCTCCGCTTGTAAACGATGAATAGTGCCGGGCAACATAAATCGAATAGAGACCCTACACTTTGAAAGCCGAAAATTATCGCGCAGCTCGTGCTTGCAGAGGTTCTGTGCCTCAGGCATGAACTATGATTTCCGCCTTGGACAAGGCAGCCAACATGGTATATTAGCATTCACGTCAGAACGCGACTGCCTCCCAGTTCCCTAGCAGCAGCTGGTATCAATGAGTAGGTATGGATGACAAAATCATGACCGAATCTATAGCTCGGTCTTTCAGCTACTCCGAGACTCTGTCCCTCGAATTCTTGCTCAATATATGGCCTGTCACGTCCTCTATAGCTAGTCATGCAACAGCTGGAGACTTGGTATCTCTGAGTCGTGCTTCGAGTGCCACAAGAGCAGCAGTTCATGGCTCGAACTTCGAGAGGAAGCCACATGGGATAGGCTCGGATCCTCACTCAACTTTCAGAGGTCTATGCATTGGTCAGCATCAAACACCTCAATGGACCACCTTGAAATCAACCACTGCTTTTGTATGCTCCGTGGCAACCCACAAGGAGCCGAGGTCTTCGACAACCAATGCAAATGTTGTCAGGCCATGCAAGTTCTGCAGTCGTCCAATATGCAGCACATGTAAAGTTCGGTCGTGGTTCGCAGATCAGGGTCAATCACAAAAATCATTAAAACATAGGACACGATATTTGTGCACGAAGTGTTGGCAGACAGGTAATCTGCGAAAGGACTTTCGGTATCCAGCTGAGCATGTAAGTCGTGAGCACATCTTCCAGGGTCGAAGCTATGATCAGCGAGGTGGTCGTTGTACTTGTTCCGCAAGTGACGACAATTGGGTCTGCACTGACTGCCGTACTTTCGAGATTGCGTCTGGTCCGAGCAATAAGACGCTCGACGACGTTAGACGAGACCACATTGAGATAGGACCCAAAACCTTGAGGGAAGTAGACGCTGGTCAAGCCAACACTGTAACCTGTTATGGCCTGAACTGCAATAACCTCATCGATGACTATAATAGAGATGGAAGGCGAATCTGCCTGTGGTGCTCAAAAGGTCTCCCACGCCAATTTGCTGGTGAAAGTCGTTTGAGATGGCAACAAGGCCAGGTGGAAATTCGAGCGATCAATGCGGAAAGTCGATCACGGGATATGTTGGAGTATCACAGAAACCGTTTCAGAGCCTTGACTATGTCAAGACGAGAAATGCGTAGTACTGAGCAGTGTGTGCAGCTAACAGGCAAAGATGGCCTTGAGCATGACGAAGCAATCTACGTGCGACATCTTGACGCAGTAAATTATCGAGCGCTTGCTGGTGACGCTGCCGCACCCACGCCTGACGAAGTCTATCAGAGCAAGAACGGCAGGTGGAGATATTCAGCAGAATTCCTAAAAGCTGCAGGTCGACAGGTTCTCCTTCGAGCTCGTCTCACCCCTATTGAATCGAGGCTATATCTCACGACACGAGAAGGCAGCAGTATTGAGGCACGACAAAACAAGGCTTTTAGTGCTCTCTTTAGTGTAGACCGACGTCGCAAGAGCGCTCCAGAAGTGGCACTGTTTAATATGAGCGTACATTGCTTCGAAGCAGGAATTATGACCAGAGATGAGCTTGAGAACGTGACCACCCGCAAATACAGATGGCCGAAACAGTATCTGCTCAAGCAACTGCTGACTGATCTCGAGGCTTCACTAGCTATATGCGAAGACTCTGCTTCAGCAGGTCTTGCGTCAAGAGAACCCGCGTCATTTGCAGATCTGCTCATTGTGTCAAGAGCAACAGTAAAGGGCGGCAACGGTGTTCTTCGATCACTCGAGCCACCACCAGCTTGCAACGATGACGCGTGGCATTCCCAAATGAGCCACGTTCTATCGAATCTGCAACTTGATGTACACGACGATGTTGCAAATTTGAGTCATGAATTGGCTTTTTCTGACTCTGACACACTTAGCTCTGTCTACGATCAAGACTCGCCCTGCTCATTCGAGAATGACACGAAACCACAGACGATACAAGATCCGCAAGACGATCGTGGTTTTGGATGATACTAGAGCAACAAATTCATGGACAATAAGTTTACAATGATGAACGGTTTCGCGAGACCTCATACTTGCACCGTACACTTCCTCTAAGCATGTTCAGTCGGTTCTATCTCACGATGACAACTAAATAACAAACACAAATCAATGCTATTACACAAGTCACAGACCACAAACTATCATTGGTAAACACGTGTTTCTAGCAAAGATAAGATTCTCTAAGTCCCGAGTATTTCATAATTAAGCTGCCGGACACCATTCTCCGCAGAGTGCATTATCAATGTGTTCATTTCACTATTAATCGCACTCTATTTACACCATTCTCCGGATCAAGACATGGAGTGAAAGCTATTCGGCGTCCACAGATTCACTCTGCACGGCCAAATTAGACAGTCATTATGGCAATGTCACTCGCTTTAGCGTGCTGCTAGTCCGAATGTGCTGATCGATACGAGTAAACACAACTAATCTCTATAATTCTATATAGACCTCTTACGGATGCTGTCCACCTCCTCATCTTCGAAATCCTGACAAGGAGCAATGGATAGTTTGACGACGGCGGTGTCAGAGTCCCTGACTCTGTCAACCGTTAAGAACAAGACCGGTCTGTTGGATCTGCCTAACGAAGTGCTCAGACTGATACCCGTCGACCTGGACGATCAGGAAGGTGGCTATCATCTTATGCTATCATTGCTGTTGACGTGCCAGAAGCTGCACCCAGTCTTCGAAGAGAGGCTATACAGAGTGGTCAGGTTTCAAGAATGGAATCTCGCACAGTCATATAGCGATTCACCAACTCAGCGAACGCGCTTTGACCTCTTCACTCGAGCACTGTCACGTCGAACAGATCTCGCACAACGTGTACGATCGCTCGTATTCAAACACATTCCATTGATAGAATCAATCGACAGCCTCAGCACTCTAGCTAGACATGTGCACGAGCTAACTTCTCTGAAGCACATGGTCATTTGGACACATCCCGAGCACATACGTGATTACGCATCTCGCCATAGGCTGAGAGATGTGTTGAGTACGGTTCAGTGCGAAACAATGGAGCTTGTGACATACGACGCGATCATCATTCCGGAATGCCTTCCACTTACATGGCTATTAAACCCACGCAATCACAACCTGAAAGAGCTGACGTTATGGTACGGAACGGCTGCCGATAACTCAATTGGATGGGTCCTTCGGACGATGCCAAATCTTACGAAGTTGAAGTTTGTCCATGGTTTTAGCTGCAAGCATGAAAGAAACTCCAACCCTTGGGTACATCATATACTCACAGGTCACGGTCAGGCAGTTGATTATGTTGTGAACCTTCAAAACTCATACAAAAGATTGACAGAACTCGAAATTCTGTCGCGAAGCATCCCAGACTGCTTAGCGTTAAAGCCAGACCAAACTTACCTGATGCGCAACGCTATTCGAAGTTCTCAAAACCTCAAGCGATTGACGATGTTCCCGCAAGCTTACTTGGAATCGCAATGGTGCTAGCCTCATCCTTACTCGACTCCTTATAAGCCTCGGAAACTTGAAAGACGCATAAGAGAGGCATTTGTCAAGCAGCTGCCTCAAAGCTTGGAGCATCTTACATTAGCAGTTGTGGTGGGTGGTTTTGTGCCATACAATCCTAAATTCATGCTACTGGTCCTGCGCGAGATTTGGAAACAGCCTGCACGATTCAAGCGACTGAAGTCGATATCTATAGAAGAGATCAAGGGATCGAGCTGCAATTACTGTTCTCTTCTGGCTCTTGGGACAGGGGACCACGGCCATCGCGATCCGCTGAAATACAATCACATCATGTCAGCTTCGACAATCAAGAGGATGGTTACAGGCACGAAGTTTCACATGAACCTACACCTCAAAATCAAAGTATGTGGTCTCGAGATCGGTGAGAAGGACTACGAAGCTGGTAGCTACAAGAAGATGTGGCAGCAGCTGCAACAGCAGGATTATTTCGCGGTTACACATGCGGAATCAAGGGATTTGGTATATGCAACTTTTATGGATACGGTTGATTAATTTGTTTCCTGCTTGGAGGAAGATGTGATATGGACACTGATCTGAGTTAACCTACTGTGGAAAGTTTGATTTTCAAGCAATTTGTATATTAGTCTCCAGCGACTTCTACTCCACAAAGACATGTTTCAATGTTATACCTGAAATTCAGTATGAGCTGAGTATGCTCATCTCGGATTGATGTGGCAATCTGTTCCTTGTTGTTATCAATCTGTCACATCTACTGGCACATGGGATTTCTATCTTTGGCTTTCTTGTTTTTCTTCTTATCCTTCTGCCTGTCCTCGCCATTCAGCTTAAGCTCAGCCAGCGGTGCAGTATACCAACCCCACAGCCATTTCTCCTTCTTCTCCTCAGATATATCCCCGTGACATACGACTTTGAAAATCTCGTCATCATCCGCCCATCGCTGCGACCACCTAGCTCCAGCATGCTTGCGAGGCTGCTCAACTTTCTCCAAGATCTTCTCGTTAATGATCATATGCTCACCCTGCCATTCTCTCTTATTCTCAACGGCTCTCTTCGCAAACAAAGTCGAAGCCTCGAAATTCCCATGCACCGCGCAGATCTGACTTGCATCATAATAGACAACAGTGGCCCGAAGTCGCAGTTCCGCCTCCCCAAATAACCGCAGAATATCCAGCATCTCCTTGCAGTATGACATAGCTTTCTCAGGATCTTGTCGAATCGTAACTCCATCTTGTAATGCTCTATCAAGTTCAGCAAGTCGCTGTCTGCGCTTATCACTCCTCTCGACTAATTTGTTCTTCATATGAGCGCATGTATGACACTGACAAAGGAAATTGAATTGCTCTCGAATAGCAGCTCGTCGCTCATCGCGTGGCAGTCTCCATGTAGTATCGTCTAGATAGCCCACTGTTATTTCTTTGCCTTCTTCGATGTCTCGTAGTGCAAAGACATTTTCTTGTTCGGTTTTTGTATCCCAAACGAATGCAGCATTCTGAGTGCAGGAGTGATTGAACCTTGAGCAGATGAGGAAGACGGCGCCGTCGTATGGACCGATAGGTAACCCGTTGGTGATCGCAATACCAAGGTGAATGGGTACTTCATGGTGGTTATTGGTGAGCTTGAAATATTCACTTCGCTGCGTTTCAGTCAATGTGCAGAGACTAGAGGTGACGTGGTCTGCCACGACTTTCATGCCATCAGGAACGTCGCGAGCTGGTGGCACTCTAATGATTGGTTTTTCGGCGATGATTCGTGTACCACATTCGATTCTGGTTCTAGCGAAGACACCAATGCCTCTGTCCCCGGTGTCTCTGATTTCGTATACAACGGCAGACAGCTGCTCAACATGATGTACGCTCATTCCGAGATACAAGTAAGAATCGAACTTTGTGGAAGACCGCAAAATTCCACACAAGAGCTGTCTTCTCGAGTCTGTGTCTGTCATGATAGGCGCTATTGGAATTAGTTTGTTGTTACTTTCACTCGTGAACAACCATCACTACCCCACCGGCACATGCCTTACCGCCTTACCAAGGGTGTCAATCGCACTTTTCCGGCGCACGTGGATTACATTGCTTTTAAATTGAGGACTGTTGTCAATGTGATTTCGAACAAAAGGACGATGAGGAAAGGTATATGAGCAACATTAATTCATACAGACTTGCCTGCTCTAAGTACACTATTTACTCCTGTCCAAAGCCCAATGTTTCTTCCACTGCAGTCGCCAATTTGCCTTGCAGCGCATCGAGCGTTTTGTATGGTGGCAAATCGAGACGATTGAAACTGTAAAATGTTAGCTCAATTCACTCCAGATCTTTTGATAGACTTACCATGTATGCGACTTTGGCAATGCATTAATTTCACCAGCCTTTTCGATCGTAAACCTTCTCGGACCATCACTACCTTGCAAATCCTTGAAACCATTGACAGGGATTCTGGAAGTGCCTGTAGCGAATTGTAGCAAGCGGGACTTCTGTTCAGCATCCCACGTTCTAATGACCTTCCAGAAGTTCTGGATGACATCGTCCGACTCCTGGTAGCCACGATAATCTGTATGTTTCTTCCAGTCATCGACATCGATGTCTGCAATACCTCCAATAAGCAATTCAAGTTCTCGCTCGTCGAAGACGTTAACGAGATCTGCCGGAATGAGCTCGTTGAAACCTGTGATGAAAGCATTAAATTGATCCTCCACTCGCTTTTTGATCTTCCATTCTGTAAGAAGCCTATACTGGTTAGTACTAATCGACCAAAGGGTATGGTATACATACTCAACATATTCATGCTTGTTTTCGTTCGTGACTGGAATGTCTCTACCACCTGGCTTGAGGTCGATCGTCATCGTTTCGCCGAATTGCTCATCATCAACAGAGAAAGTCTGGTCCAGAATGTCTGTAATATCGTTTTCCAACATCCAGGTCAAGTTCTTGTGGTATTCCTCGTCGACTCCCTCCATGTCGTTGATCATCACCTTTTTCCGGAGCATCATCTTGTAGAAAGCACCAATAAAGAACGAGTCTAAGAATCTTCGGTGGAAGATAGCAAGACCAACCACTCTGCCAATGAATTTGAAGTAATTGAGATGCTCCGGGTTGATGCCAGAATGAGGGTTGATTTGTAGCGTATAGTTGTCGTGAGCTGAGTATTCAAAGAGACAGTAAAATGGGTTGAACATTTCGTGGGAAAGCAGGAAGAAGAACTCTCGAGAAAGACCACCATAATCAAGACCGTCCTCGCCGTCAAATTTGATCATCAAGCGCTTCTTCAAATCGGTCGCTGACTGTCGCATGATCTCGGCATATGAGTCCTCGAAAATGTTGCCACGTCTGACCTTGACATGGCATTGACCGGACAAGATTCTCAACGCAGGTTGCGATCGGAAGTAGATCAACTTTCTTCGGAAGTCTCGCTTGTATTGTGGTACACCTTGATCGAGGGAAGAAGGTAGTCTTGGATCGTCCCATGTTGTGGTTTTGGTGTTGTGATCAACGAAATAGACACGAGCTGTGTTAGTAAGTCGCATTTCCCAGCCGCTTGGTAGAGGTCCGAGTTGCGAGACAGGCTGTTGCTGTATTGTGGTGTTATTGCCAGTTGGATTATTACCGTACATTCTTATGTACTGTTGTCGTCTTGGATCGACCCAGGTAGTAGTTCTCGTGTTGTGGTCGACATAATAGGGCCGGCCCTCAGGTGTATGCCTTTGCTCCCATCCAGCCGGAAGCTCTCCTGTGCCAGCAGTAGTAGCACCGGTAGCCATCATGGAGACTTGATTAGCGCTTGGTGAGCTTTGGCGCGAGTCGAGATTCGGTGAATTTGCGCCGGTGCGATCTTCGGGCAACATTCGGTTTTGATGTCGTTGTCTCTCCATCGCCATAGTTTGATCTTGACGGGCACGATTCTCTTCACCCGAGGCTAAAGGACGAGTCCAGGTCGTGGTTCTTGTGTTATGATCAACGTAGTAAGTTCTACCCAGGTTGTCTTCTCTTCTTTCCCAGCCTGCAGGCAAGCGTCCTTGAGCATCTTCAAACGAGCTCAACTGGCCAGGTTGGCGCTGACTATTAATCGACGGCGGCGCACCATTGGGAGCTGCCAGCGACGATCTGGCTGGATCGCCAGCAGAAGTGGTTGCTCGAGAAGGAGCTGGGCTCGGTCTGTTTGGCGCAAGAGACCCGTTTTGACTCGGAGCGCCGGCTCCAGGATATTGACTGCTGCTTGTTGTGCTCGACATTGTGTTTGTAGTACTCGGAGGAGGTCTGGTCGCTTGGTTTGCAGCCGGAGCAGCCAAATTTGTTGACAGGTTTACAATGAGCTTTCCATGAACCACCAGATTGTCCGTAGATTTTTTCAGATCGCGAGTAAGCATTTCTGGTGAAAAATTAGCTCGTGTTCAGCATGTACGTTTACAGGTCCGCACCTTCACCACTGATGTCGAAGTCGATCACATCGCCTACCCGGACATTAATAACACCAAGGAAACCTTGATCCTTCTTTTTGAATTTCTTTTGGTCGAAAATCTGTATGGCTAGCACGCTGTCCTCGTTCGCGCGCCTGAAACATAGTTAGCTTCAGCTCTTCGTAACATCGAGCTTACGGACATATCAAACGACTCATTCCAGTACGGATTGAGAGTTTTCTTTATAACTTGAGTAGTCTTCGTCTGTTCGCCTCCGATGGTCGCCACGGCGAATGGATCTGGAAAGCCTGGGACATGTCAGCCATTCTGCTATATATCATGAGAGAATAACATACGAAAGACATCTCGCTTGTATAGGCCATCTGCGGCGATGACTGCATCGGATTAGTATGGAAGAGATTAGCCAAAGCAGCAGCCCGACATACTGGTTACTCTCAAGTTCGGTTCCCTATCAATGTTAGTCAGTATGCGTCTTCACTGATGGTAGCGAAATCCATACGCAGGCAGGACGTTTTCTGGCATGGCTTGTCCGATTTGCCGCGATTGCGGCAGCTCAATAAGTACCCCTCCAAGATATACGTATTGTCGGTGAATACAGATTCAGCGCTTCATCTGGCAGGAGCCTCGCAATATGTTGTCGAAGGCGCGACTGTTTACTCAATCATTCATAAGCAGGAGGTGGCAGAGTCGATAGTTGTTAATCGACCAATGCTGTGGCTCTCCAAACTCATGGCGTTATGATGAGGTCCCTTCGGCTTGACCAGGCAGGCTTGTGGACCGCTGCGCCTCGCGCCTACGGAGTCTTGTATGCTCGGAGTCTAGTCAGGGTATCGTCTTTAGACAAGGGTCGATTGCGAGCTATTGCGAAATACTGGAATATCTAGATTGTTCACATATGCTGCAAAGCTCTTGCAAGGTGGTCTTGGCTTTTGAGTTGGCAGAGCAAGTGCGAACGGTCAACCCGTTCCTGCCAAAAAGTGTTTACACTACAGGCTATTTCGAAAGTGTCTCGTGTGCGACAGGTACGTCAATACGAGCAGGAGCGACTCCAATATTTTAGGTTGACATCATATTTTCATGTATTGCACCTTCGGTCTATTCAAATACACTGCAATTGTCTGTCGCAGCCGCGTGGTTGTTTCTCAAAGATGTGCACAAGCATCTTCCAATGCACCTGTGCTCGGCCTCAAGCCAAAATGGATCTGAAAATGTACCAACCTTCCCTTGTCAACTTGGAAAGCTTAGAACGCTGTGTCTGCGATTTCTTGAAGTCGTCCTCGCATTCGACCAGATCACTAATATGGTGCGTATCCTCTGCCGCCTCTGAACCCGCCTCGTCCTCCTCTGTAACCACCACCTCGTGGTGCACCGTAGCCGCCTCCATAACCTCCGCCGTAGCCACCACCACCTCTGCCAAAGCCACCTCGACCTCCTCGCATAGGTGGTCCTCCGCCGCGACCTCCCCTGCCTCTAGTCATGCCTGGCAAATTTGTCCTTTTTGGAACCACCTGTGTATGTCAGTGCTGGCTTCACTTTTTGTCCTCGTTTCATGCTCACCTTGATATTTCGTCCCTTAAACTCACTTTCATTCAGCACCAGAGCTTGCGCAACATAGGTTGAATCAGAAAATTCCACATAAGCATACCTGCGTTCATTACCATTAGCTTCTTGTGCCCCCTCTTGCCAGGTAGCATGATTTTAACAAAGTGGAATCAAATTCTTGAAATAACAAAACAAACCAAGCTCTTGCAGCACATCTTGACTGTTCGATGTTTTGCCACGACAAGCTGGATGCAGGACTTGTGTGCATGATAACGTTTGGTGCTTTTCAAACATACCCCTTTGGATGACCCGTGAATTTGTCCAGCAGGATCGTAACTCGATTGATTGAGCCTCCTCCTTGGCTAAAATGTGTCTGGATCTCTTCTGGAGTCGCGCTGTAGTCGACGTTGCCCACGAAGACAGATCGTCCATCGACGTCTTCACGGTCTTCTCGAGGACCACGGCCACCACCAGCTGCGTCTTCTGGGAATTGGCCTCCTTCTTGGGACTGCATTTCGCGTAATCTGGCTGCTTCTGATTCCATTTCTGCTACGCGACGCTTCATTGCTGCGATATCCTCCTTTTCCACAGGTCAGTGCTTGCTTTGAGGCTCGGGACCTGTCTTGCATACCTCGTTATCGGAGCCTCCCTGCTCTTGCTCTTCGTGTCGAGGCTCATCCTGATAATCTGTCTCGTCCGCCATAATGGAGGTATTTATGTAGGAAAGAAAATGATAGATTGGCGATGGCGAGGAGAGGATGCGAAGTGATGGTTTTACTGCAACTATTTCCTAGATTAAGTAGGAAACAATGTGTTTGTCGTGTCTGAAAGCTGGACAGATGCGACAACTATAGTGTCAGGCTGAAGCTGAGCTGGAGGTGACGCCTAGAAGTAAACAAACAGTGGAGACCAACCACCTGGAGCTTTCTCTAATGGGCGCACCTTCCAGGTGGCGGACCACTCTAATAAATCTCGCCTAGGCGAACCTTTCCAGCAAACTTGAACAACGTCGAATAAATTCATCCAATCTCAAATTGATTCACGTTTGTCAGGCCTCTGTAAACGTTAAGATCATCCCTCAAGCGAATCCTTCCAGATTCTAGCTACTGAAGAGAGCTCCGCACATAGCAATATGATAGTATTGCTCGTTCTATACCCGTTTCGGTCGTGAGAGACATGGCATCACCATCTGCAACTGTTCTCCATCTAGGTACGCAACCACTAGGAGATGACCGTACACAATCGAAGTCGGTTCGTTGCCGGAAGGTTGGGCTCCAGAAAATGCAGACTATTCCATCTTCGAAAGGCGTGTCCGGATTTCTAATATGCTTTAACAAACAATAAGACGTCGCTGTGCCGGCCGGCGAGTAGGTGAGCCCATCGTTGTTTGTGGCATTGTACTGTGTGAAATGGACCCGAATGCAAATCCATTGGTAAAAGAGGTCAGCACAGAGCAAAGAACCACAGTCACAGATGAAATCACCGAAGAACCAGGAACAGTAACTACAGACCAACACAGCAAGAACAATGACGACAAGAAGCACATCGCAGAACTCAGCATAGAAACCCACGATATTGTACCAGATCCCGAGGATGATTTTCCTGAAGGTGGTCTACGAGCATGGCTGGTAGTCCTGGGAGCATGTCTATGCCTCTTCCCTTCCTTCGGCTTCATGGTGTCAATTGGCTCTGTCCAAGATTATCTCAACCAGAATCAGTTACGCAGTTACACCTCACGCGACGTTGGCTGGATTCCATCTGTATTCGTCTATCTGTCTTTGGGGTTAGGTATTTGGGTTGGACCATTGTTCGATCGCTATGGTGCTCGATGGATCGCGCTTCTCGGCTCAGCCGGCTATACAGTCATGATGTTTCTGCTGGCCGAATGTAAGCTTTACTGGCAATTCATGCTATGCTTAGGAGTATTAGGAGGAGTCACGGGCGCAGCATTGACGACCACAAGCCTGGCTTGCGTTGCTCACTGGTTCAAGCGCAGACGAGGCTTCACGCAAGGAATAGCTATGATAGGCAGCAGTTTTGGGGGGCTGACAATACCGCTGATTCTGAGAACGACGTTTCCGGAATATGGATATAAGTGGTCGATACGGATTTTAGCTTTCACGTTCTTGGGCTGCTTCGTTGCTGGAAATATTCTTATGCGATCGAGGATTCCATACAATCCGAATGGTAAGAAGCGCGGCATTATCTCATTGTCGATATTTGCGGATCTGCGGTTCTCCTTGCTGACAGTGGCCGTTTTCTGCTTCGAGGTGGTGCTTTTCGGCAGTCTTGGTATCGTGCCTACTTATGCTACTATCAGCACGGATTATCCAGCAGATACTGGCTTTTACCTGATTTCAACTATGAACGGTGTGTCGTCTGTTGGTCGTCTGATATCAGGCTATATCAGCGACAAATATGGCAGGTTCAACACTCTCTTGGTGTCTGCTGTTATTGCTTTGATAGCCATTCTTGTGATCTGGCTTCCTTTTGGTGGTAGTCATTTAGCTGCTTTATATGTGTTTATCGCAATCTGGGGCATGATGACAGGATGTTGGATGGCTCTAGTTCCTGGTAAGTTTTATCAGTCTTGCGTCATTCTGCTCAGTGCTGATACGCAACAGCTTGCATCGGCCAACTATGCAGGGCAGACGAGTTTGGCCGTTACTACGGCACATGCTATTTCATCGCATCGCTCAGCACTCTTGTGTGCATACCCATTAGTGGCGAGTTGGTTGAGGCTGTTGGGGCGACTGCAATGGTTGGCTTTTACAGTGCTGTCCTTGCTCTTGGTGTCGTGGCCTTTGCAAGTAGTAGGTGGGCGATCTTGCAATGGAAATGGGACTGGACGACAAAAGTGTAACACGAAATCTAAACAGTATCGTGAAATCGCTGTGCTTCCACAAGCTAACTCCTGATATCTAAGAAATTCCCGGCTATGCTCTATCTATCGCATGATTTTCTGTCTTCTCGACTTCAGCAGCATTAACGTTTGTGACCTCAACAACGCCACCAGTCTTATCTGCCAATGTATCAATCTTCCGTTCTTCCCTCTCTTCCTCGCTGCTACTAATCTCTCCCAAGCCATACCAGACAATGGTAGCAATTCCGAGGAAGCCAGCAATGCATGAGAATACAAGCGCAACAATACCTCGAGCAGTAAATCCACTTGGTAGTGGCTTGGGTGACACATTCATGCCAGTTGTGTCTAGCAGGTCTACCGTATTACCTGCCGCATTACCCGTATAGCTCATACTCTGAGCTTTGCAAGCATCAAAATGGTCTGCAGGTATCTTGCCACTGAGCTGATCTTGTAGTTGTAATGGTGCTTCGATGAATGTCAGAATCAGACCACTGTCAACGTGCCATTCGATGTGGCAGTGAAAGAGCCAAACACCTGGGTTGTCGCTTCTGAATCGAACGACAAAGTGGCCGTTGGGTCGAACGAGTAGGGTATCTCGACGCATAGGTGACTTAGGGTACGTGACAGAGCCATTCCTGAGAGCTTCCGGATCCCAGTCACCACTTTCCTCAGCACTCCTTTCGAGCACCTGGAAAGCGTGTCCGTGAAGGTGAAATGGGTGCTTGCCTGGGTCGTGATTGTTGAGAACGAGCTCCACGACCTGGTTGTGAGACAAAATGAGTGGATGAGTGTTTACTCCGTATACAGTGGCATTGGTTGCGAGGTTGCCTGAGCTGAGTACAGTGTATAGCGTTGGCACCTTTGGCCGAACGTAAGTGATGTCGTTGAAGAATGCATAGTTAACGCCGTTACCTAGGTTGTCCATCTTCATGTCAATGGTGTAGCTGATTGTTGGATCTTCCCAGAGTGCCTCGTTATCTGTTGGTACAAGCTTGACATCGTCAAATGGTGTGTATTCTTCAATTTCTGTGGCATTGGGCAAGCTGGCGTCCTTGTTGTAGACCAGGTAGCTCGTCACGTTTGGGTTGAGACCAGCTGGGACTTTATCGAAAAGGTCCTGGTCCATTGAGCCAACAATAGCGAAATTATCCGTCGTTGTGTTTTTGGTGGTAAGCAGAATGCCATACCTTTGAGCCGCAGTGATATAGATTTGGTCAGCATCCGCTGGTTGGTGATAGACACCATCGACCTCAATAATGCGAAAGCTGTGTCCTTCGATCCAAAAATATTGTGCAGCAAATGCAGCCATATTAACTATGCGGATGAAGTATGTTTTGCCAGGCTCAACTGGAATTTGTAGATTTTGGGTGTCGTTCATCAGTGCAGAGTTAGGCACTTCGAGGATTAGCATGATGTATGACAGTCTAGAATGGTAAGTACATACCTGGCTCTGCTCCTGTAGGATTTGTGACGCTCAGGAATGATGATATCAATCCTGGCATCTCGTCGTGGTACCAGTCAGATAGAGTAAGGACAAGCTCTTCATCAAACTGGTCAGCGTAAGGGTTTTCTGGATCATGCACAATCAGTGCTCCTCGCAGACCATCAGGATATTGTCCATCAACATGGGAATGATACCAATATGTACCCGGCTGTGTGACGTTGAAAGCATAAGTGAAGTTAGACCCGGCAGGTATAGGACACTGGCTCGTTTGAGCAACACCGTCCATGTGGCTTGTGCCGTTCATGTAGAGTCCATGAAAGTGCAGGGAGCAGGGCCTGTCTCCCAGCTCGTTCTGTAGATTAACAACGACTTCATCGCCAACAGTGGCGTATATAGTAGGAATCGGCCATTGGCCATTAATTCCCATCACACGACGTTCGTGTAGGCCATCTGGATTGCCTCTGACCCAGCTCACAGTAAAGTCATATGTCCGTGTATCTGCAGAAACTGTCGTTGCGAAGGCGGTTGCCGCCGCCAATGTGCTCAGAAATCGAGTTAGAGCCATTCTGGCTAGGATAGCGAAGAAATTGTATCTCGCTGAGGACTCGAGGAAGGATCAGATAAGATCAGTTCACGGTCTTCGTGCTTCGTACGTGAGTACCTACAACAGACCTTCTCGCGGGCGCCGATATCGAAGCGAGATCTGCCAGGATCAGATAAGATGTGGTCATACGATCGCCGAGCTGATTGACTTTGCAGTTACGCCAGACACAGGATACAGAATTCCTGTGGTCAAGACTAGCCTAGACACACAGATACACCTACTCAAGCAGGCAAAGCGTCTGATAATCTCTCGTAATTGTGGTACAAGGTTCTGACGATTGCTGGATCAGGTTGCCGACTCAGTGCTGGTACGCCACAGGCCAGTCTCGATTGGCTTGGCTTGGGTTATGGCTTCTCTCCCTGTGGAAGCTAGGTCGAGGGGGTTGGACGAGAAGCAAGAGCAGCCGCCGATTGTAAGTTCGCTTGCGAATGAGATTGCAGGAACGGTCGAGTATTGCTCGAGATCGTTGTAGACAGTGACACTCTGATTTTGCTTTTGCCAGATGATATCTGAGGTCTTTCGTGTTGTTGAGTCAGTACTGCCGATACATGTACAACTTTTCGACCTTGCATAAGCTTTCGGGTTTCAAACGTTACACGCAGCGTGCTGTGCACAATCCCTTGTGATGCACTGCGACCGTGAATTATTTGATCGTGTGCTTTGTGCCGACAAATTCCACTACCCAACAGATCGACCAGCATGAAGCTTCCCAGAGCAACTCAAGCTTCTGGCCGACTGTCGCCAAGATGAAAACTTTGATCTGATAAGCGGATCTGATGTGGGATGATTTAGGGAACTAGGCCCAGAGAGGGCGGGATATGCGTCACTTTCCCTCTTTCTCCGATGCCGACACAACACCCGCACCCAATCACCTTGCAGAACCTTTTAGCGAATATTCTCACACCACAATTCCGCGTTGAAAGCTCTTGCTCGTCGACAGCGTTATCGGCCCTGTGTTTGTTGTACACAATTTCCAGTCGAGATTCGTCGATTTCATGCAAGGAGATTTGCGACGGTCTCTTGTGGTTTCAGTCTGTCACTTCTGAGCTTCTTCCTTCATAATCAATCTTATCTGATCTTATCTTTGCCTCTCTCGAAGATCAGATATATCTTCTTGAACACCAAGAGCCTGCCGGCCTCAGAATTTCATCGCTGCCCAACATGGTCAATGTTTTCGCAGTACCAGTCTTCTTCATTGTATTTCGAGAAACTCTCGAGACAGTCATCATCGTCTCGATCTTGTTGTCTTTCCTCAAACAGCAGCTTGGACCTGACCGCGATCCCGTGGTGTACAAGAAACTGCGCAACCAGGTACGTCCGTTCCGGCCTTGTTAACGATCATGCCGCTAATAGCTGCAGGTCTGGGCAGGAACAGGCATCGGACTTGCTATCTGTATAGCTGTTGGTGCCGGACTCATCGGTGCTTTCTATGGTGTAGGAGTCGATGGCTGGTCTAAGACAGAAGAAATTTGGGAAGGTGTCTTTTCCATGATTGCGTCGATCGTTATCACCATCATGGGTGCTGCTTTGCTGCGTGTCTCGAAGCTGCAAGCTAAATGGCGAGTCAAGCTAGCAAAGGCTTTAGAGGTCAAAGGCAGTTCTTCCGGAAAATGGTCTCATCGACTCAGGATATGGGCAGAGAAATATGCCATGTTCATGCTGCCTTTCATCACAGTCTTGCGAGAAGGGCTCGAAGCGGTAGTCTTCATTGGTGGAGTGAGCCTGGGTCTCCCAGCATCTTCGATTCCTCTTGCAACTATCTGTGGTCTATTAGCAGGCTTCGCTGTTGGATTTTTGATCTACAAAGGTGGCAATACTGCACCTCTGCAGGTCTTCCTGATAATCAGCACATGCTTCCTGTACTTGGTAGCAGCTGGTCTATTCTCACGGTCAGTATGGTACCTACAACAAAATGCTTGGAACAAAGCAACAGGTGGTGATGCGTCCGAGAGTGGTAGTGGTGCTGGGTCATACGATATCCGTCAAAGTGTCTGGCATGTCAACTGTTGCAATCCAGAGATCAATGGTGGCGGTGGTTGGGGCATCTTCAATGCTATACTCGGCTGGCAGAACAGTGCTACTTATGGTAGCGTGATTTCGTACAACCTCTATTGGCTCGTGGTGATTGTCGGGTTTGTGCTGCTCAGATTCAAGGAGAAAAGAGGTCGATGGCCATTCATGAAGGCTAAGGTCAACGACAACTATTCACCTGCTAAGCTCCATGGCACGGACAGCGAGAGCGATGTCAATGACAAGCATCCCGCTCAGGTCCAGATCCGGCAAGAAGCACGAGACATCAGCCCAGCATAACTACCAGATGTTGACCTGTGCTGAGGAGTACATGGACATTGAGCATGCATGTTGATAAGGATAGTATAAGGTTGATGCACAAAGATGAATTTTAGAGCACTGCTATTATACTGTAACAGCAATTCCGTTAATTTGCAATCAAGGCTTTGCTGTCCTTCCTAACCACGTAATGTGAAATGCCTGCATTCTGATTGGCTCCTGTCAGTACGCGTTTGCAGGTACGCGTTGTGCTATCTAGGACCAATTTTCTGTCCTTCTTCTTGTGCAGTGCTTCAACCTCAAACGCGTTCGCCCTTGCTAACGAAGCGATAATATCTATAGAGACAATGCAGTTATATCTTACGATATTTGCTAAGCTCAAAGTGACGTTGGCAGGTAGGAAAAGATACCTTGATTGCTAACCTGATCTTTCCCAGCCCATATAGATATGCCGAGTATGCCATTTCGTTAACGCGTGACTAAAGTGCCGGCGCCTCGACAGTCATTTTGATCAGGACCTTTCTACACTACAATGCAGAGAACGTTGATAAAAGCCACCAGGAACTATGTGCAAACTAAACCTCATCACGGATATGCAAGATCATGACGTAAAGCACGCGTTTGATGATAGGAAGCCAGACAATCTAACCAAACGACGTCCAAAGCTCTATATTTGCTACTACTCGACCATCCTCTAATTCAAGCACACTAATCTCAGAGACTGACTTGCAGAGGCTACCAACAACTAAAACACGCAAGCAACCCCTAACACTATGCCAATGAACCCATTCTCACCGCATGGCTCAAGTGGACCTTTGGTCGGTGTCACCGTATCAGCTTGAGATTCATTTCGCTGATGAGTGCAGAGATCAAATGGTCGACTCCTTGGTGTTCTCACTCTAGGCGGAGGCTTGCTTTACTGGATCAGATGGCGAGGTCTGGAAGGTCGACGAATTGAGATGGAGCGCAAGACTGAACAGCTGAAGCGGCCTTGACCCGTAGAAGTGTCAATCGACGCCCGAGACTCCGCGATCGGTGAAATACTTCACCGCATCCCGTACGACAGCTTATACAATCATACGGAGTACCGATAGTTAGGCCACCTATAGCTTGAGCTAGCCTCAAAGTGGATTGCATGTCTTGTATAGACACAACTTAACTAGTATAGCATGAATGCAGTATTCTGACTTTGACACTGACAACACAATCCCTAACAGGCATTCCGCAATTATGGCAACAGCAAAGCCTGCAATTGTACTTGTCCCCGGTTCTTTCCACTTCCCAAAACATTTCGCAACCTTTATCGCAAGATTACAAACGAGAGGTTACGAAGCAGTCGCTGTCCAGCTTGCGTCGAACTTCCACGATCGCAGTACACCAAGGACCAAAAGCCATCACGAAGATGCGACAGCGATAAAACAGACTGTTAAATCTTTCATCGACCAGGGCAAGGACGTCGTTGTCATGTGCCATTCTTATGGTGGTTTGCCCACGACGGAAGCACTTGCTGGTATGAAGAAGACAGAAAATAGCCCTGGCGTTGTGCATATTATTTATTGCTGTGCCTTTGTGCCGATGCCAGGCCAGACCGCCATTGAAAGTGTGAAGGCTAGTGGCGCTATTCTTAAAGAGTGGACGGGTCTTGAGGATGACGGAATTACACGTTATGTTTTAGACAAGGAGACTGTGATCGAAGTACTATACGAAGACGTGGACTCAATTGCAGCACAGAAAGCCTACGATGATCTGGGCTTAATGTCACTTGGACCATCATTCTCGCCTTTAGTGGGATGTGCGTGGAAGGAGATCCCCTGCACCTACATTCACTGTGAGAACGATAAGGCTCTGCCAGCCTCAGTTCAGGAAATGATGTGTGAACAGGCAGGTATCGGTGACATCGTCAGATTGTCTGCGTCCCACAGCCCGTTCTTGTCCCAGCCTGATGAGGTGGTCTCGATAATTGAGAGGGTTGTGCAAATGTATAGCTGATTATTTGCCTACGAATGTCAAAGCTGCGACAACCATGCATTCTACTCCCGTCTTCAGTGATGGCTGTATGACAGGTGCGAAGAAAGGACTGTGGTTCACGGCTCTTTCACCAAGAGTGCCCTCCTTCTCCCTCTTCGCCCACTCCTCAGGATCTGTGCCTCCGAAAAACCAGAACATATATGGCTTGTTGATCTTTCTGGCCAACCAGCTGAAATCTTCACTACGGCACCGTTAGCTCAAAACAACCGGGCATGGTGATGATACGAGAAGTTAGATAGTGGGGTTTTGGCAAGCTTGAACAGAACTTACCTTCCGAGTTGCGCAGGCATATTGTCATCAAAGCGGTCTTTGCCAAAGTATGACAAGAACGACTCATTGACTTTAGATGTGACTTCGGCACTATTCTCAGTAAGAGGAAATTGACTGAGCTTCTCAAACTTAGCAGGCTTTGGTGACCGTCCTGCTTCACACTCAGCGTTTACTATGCGGTGCAGACCATCAATCAGAACTTTTCTCCATTCTTCAGAGAATGATCTAATATTGACCTGCAATACTGCTTCGTCAGAGATCACATTTACTGTGTGCCCAGCCTGAAAGCTACCAACAGTCAGCACAGCAGTTTCGTCTGGTGGTAGTTCCCGAGACACAATCGTCTGTAGCCGCACTACGATATGCGATGCGATCACGACTGGGTCAACCGTGAAATGTGGCATCGAGCCATGGCCTCCACGTCCATAGACCGTAATCTTGTAGCTGTCGGCTGCTGACATTGTTGGACCGGTTTGAGTATGCACTGTTCCCGCTTTCAACGCCATTACGTGCTGACCAAGCACGATATCCGGTTCTGGACACCCGTGCTTGTCGTACAGGCCGTCGTCGAGCATCATCGTTGCTCCACAAGCTCGTTCTTCAGCAGGTTGGAAAAGATATACTAGCGTTCCCGACCATTTATCCTTTGCCTTGAGAAAGGTCTCGATGGCTGCTAGCATAGATGTGATATGAAAGTCATGGCCACAGGCATGCATAGTAGGCTTTTCTACCTGGTCGAGGTGCTTATCGAATTGTCGTGCTTCACTGGCATACTCAAGTCCAGTCTGTTCCTTGATGCCAAGAGCGTCGATGTCTGCTCTCAACAGTAACGTCTTACCTGGGCCATTCTTGTGAATGCCGATCATGCCTGTACCACCAATGGGGTGTTTGATCTCGATAGGAGAGCCATGCTTCTCGTTTAGTGATTTGAAGACTTCCAAGATCTTCTCAGACGTCTTCGTTTCTTGTGTGGACAGCTCAGGATTGCGATGAAAGTGCTTGTAGAGATCTTCGTAGCTCGCTAGATCAGGTAGGTTGCTTTTCAGAACTGATGCAAATGGTGATTGTGACTCTCCCATATTCGCAGTTTATTCCTGTGTACAATACCGAATGTCAGTCAGTCAGTAGGCGGGTATACTAAAAAAACGTCTCGAGTGCTATAGATTAAGGCAACATAAAAGAAAAGCAGGCACTACTGTCGTTGCAATCGGAGAAGTGCTCTATCAGATGTGTCAATTCCCCTCAATGGAATTACGTGAGAAGATCTTCAATATGTTATGCTTCATGATATTCTAAGGTAGCAAACGCATATTGATTGAAGCGATAATGATAGGAAATGACTGTTCAGATGTCTCAAGCTGTACCAAGCATCGGCACACATCAGATCGTGTGACGTTGAAACTTAGCAGTGGGTGGTAAAGCTCTATCAGGTCAGATCAGGCCGTCAGACAACAATGACGTCGTTTAGTCTGGTACCGTGGCTTCGGGCTACCAATTGATGATTGGGCAGTGCTTCAGCGCGGTGTTTTAGCACGACCCGCCACCAATCTGGGCCTTACAAGCGCACCTGCTGAGGGCTGCTTCGTCACCATTGTTGACGCTCTTGACCTTGTTAAACATTATCTATACTACCAGCACAGGTATCCTGGTGATACTCTGCCTCCGCAACGTGGCCAACATGTGGTACTAGTGCTGGCGCTCGGACTGTCAGAAATATCTCTGTTGCTAAGGAAATCGACCACCTCGGCAGCCGTTCAACTGCGAATAACAACGACAACATCATTTGTGCCTCAATCGGAGTCGCTGGCACAATTGACAACCACCGAGGTCGTAAGCGATGCGATTCAGCGGAGGACGAGGATTGTCTACTCTAGCCACGTCCGTCCGACTTCCACCGACCTCTTCGACATATCAGCATGGAGCGCATTCCCGAGTTCCGACCTTCGTTCCTGGTCACCGACAAATCAATGCGCAGAACGATGGACTGCCTGCATCAATAGTGATAAACATCAACGATGGCGGCTCAACAGGCAGAGGCATTCTTATCGGCCTCTTATCGGCATTTGGCTCTGCTGGTATTGCTGTGCTTGTCCTTGCCATTTTCTTCTTCTTCAAATACACTTCTAGAGGTCGTATAATACTTGATAGGATAGGGCGTCCTGGAGAGTTCGATGATGAGCAGGCCTTTATGCGAGAAGAGGCTGATGCCTTAGAGCACATGGACGATATGCAGCGGACGGAGTACATGAGAGCAAAAGGTAGGCGGGAATTAGTACGATATAGACGACTTGCTAACAGATGCAGCTTATATCTCGGCCAACCCACCCGAGACTGTGCTCACAGACATATCATTATCACAATTCCTAGCAATTCAAGAAAAAGGTGTTTCGGCTTGGGAGTTTGAGCCAGAACTCGAGATTGCGAACTGTTTCGTTGAAGCGCGAACCGAGATTGAATTTTTTGATTCAGAATGCAGCGTTCAGAGCAATTTGCCAATACCAAAGCAAAATGAAGTGTACTACTGGGAAGCCAAAATCTACGATAAGCCAGAGACGAGCACAATTAGTATAGGCTTGACTACGAAGCCCTATCCGCTGTTCAGACTTCCAGGTAAGATCTCTGAAAACCAGTCATGGCATCTTCTGACTTATCTAGGCTATCACAAAACTTCGTTAGCATATCTGTCGAGTGGCCAGAGACGTTTCAATCAACCATTCTCGGGCACTCCATATGGCCCAGAGTATGTTCAAGGAGATGTTATTGGTATAGGATACCGACCTCGTACCGGCAGCGTATTCTTCACCAGAAATGGGAAGAAGTTGGATGAAGTTGCACACAACCTGAAAACTCAGAATTTCTTTCCTACAGTTGGCGCAAATGGTCCGGCTACGGTGCACGTCAATTTCGGCCAAATGGGCTTCGTCTTCATCGAAGCAAACGTGAAGAAATGGGGATTAGCACCAATGACAGGCAGTCTAGCTCCACCACCGCCATATGGTAGTGAGCAAGGTAGTATACTCCTTGAAAGTGGTCGCGATGGTGTCAGACAACCAGAATATCAACCTGGACACTCGAGGACAAGAAGTGGTCTAGCTAGGTTGGGACTGCCAACAGGAAACTCTGGACCAATACGATCACCAACAGATATATCGCTGGCACATCTCGCCCATGTCTCGTCGCAGGATTTGAGCCAGAGTGATGGTTCGATGGGTGATGTACAGCATCAGCCTGTGGAGAATACTCCTGCTGGACAACAGATTATACCGCCGCCGGAATACACAAGTCCCGAAACAAGCCCTAGGAGCAGCACGGACGAGTCGGAAAGGCAGAGATTATTACAACGACATGAAGTTGAATCTCCACCTATACCTACCTACGATATCGCTGTCAGGGGATCAACCCCAGACCACCACTCATGATATATGAAGATACCCATGGATTTATGAAAATACTATTATTGTTAAGATCAGGTTATTGCCTTTTCCTGGCCCTATTTTATTGCTTCAAGTACAACGAGGTTACTAGACATGATCGATGATAACACATTTCTCCATCGTCTGCGTGCTTATGAAAGCCGACATGATCTCGAGATGGTCTAGCCTTTGCCTCTCCACTTCGGCATTTGTGCCCCAGAATTTTAGGCGAGGAAGCACCCAATCAATGCTTACCAGCCCCAACGGACATGCAGGGCATACCGGTACGAAGCTTGCTTTCTTTCTCGAGCACAACGTACCTGCTCATCCGCAAAGATGTCTCGTCCATGCTGCTTGACCAGATCGCATGCACCTGCCGAGACGAAAGGCACGTTCGACGACGTCTGTGCCATTCCAGCAAGGTGCACTGACCAGCATAGCATTCTCTGTTTCCCTATGTCTTAAACAAGCAGCAACATTCTCCCTAGCTTCAAACAGTACACTTCACCAACTTATATTGATGCACGAACCGGTTGTTGCTAATCCCCGTCATCACGTCGCACCATCCGCTAGCTATAGCACCGTGCGTTTGGGCCAGATGAACGATTCGTTGACCATTGAAAACATATGCAGCTATTGACGCAGCTATCCGAAACATTGCAGTTTGGACAAAGAAAGCAAGCTCAAACACCTCAGACGCGTCGGAAACCCACATACCTGGATACCCGATGCGTGGAGATGTGTCTGGCAGAGATCTCGGTCTCAAGTCACGAGTCCATGGCAAGAAGAAAGATGCATCTTTTCAAGTAATTGTCCTGGTAAGCTCACATTACGACTCAAAGTAGATTATGTACTAATGTTCATACAGGGCGCAAGTGGTGGTCCTCGAGAAGATACCGTGACTGGTCTGCTTGTCCGTACACCTCAATCAGAATGGCGCAAAGGCTCAGTCATTGCCGTCGACGCGGGCACTCACCTTGCGAGCATTGTTCGCATTCTTCAAGACCAGATGCCCTTGTACTCAAGAGACCAACCAGCAGTTGGCTATTCCCAGATTATCAAAGAAGGACCGTTCGAGGGTGTGAAATGTCCAGGCATATCCGCAAGAGCAAACGCTCTTTACATTTTTCGCGAACTAATGCATGCTTTCCTGATTACACATCCCCACCTCGATCACATCTCTGCAATGGGCGTCAATACTCCAGCGCTCGAGTACGGTCGCGAAGCGAAGGCAATCATTGCACTGGACTCGACGATTGAGGCAATCAAATCGCATATCTTCAATGACTCGATTTGGCCTAATTTGTCCGACGAAGGTAGTGGTGTTGGTTTTGTGACATACAGAAGGTTGAGAGAGGGAGGCAACAACCGTCTTGGTTCCGGCGATCAACGCGGTTACGTTCGAGTTTGCGAGAACATTGCGACGTTATGCATGGGCGTGACACACGGCAAATGCAAAGCAAACCCCAACGTGCCTCACCATATTCGCGGCGAGTCTTCGCACTGGTCTGAAGCTTATGCGTTTCCTGCTGCAAGACGTTTGTCGCGCATTAGTGATCACGAGTCATACTTTGCAGCAATGCAGGGGCACAACTCATCATCCTCTTCTTTGACGCATGTACCACCAGGGCCGACGACACCTGGTTATTCGGCATTGCATACGCCGACCCTGACATTGGAAGCGGACCATTTCGAGCCCGTCAAGAGCTCCGCATTCTTCATCCTGAACGAAGAGACTGCATCTGAAATTCTGATATTTGGTGACATTGAACCAGATAGCGTCAGTGCTTCACCTCAGAACTACAAAGTCTGGCGCACAGCTGCGCCCAAAGTGGCTACTGGATCACTGAGAGCGATGTTCATAGAATGTTCATATGACGACTCGGTGCGAGACAGTGATTTATACGGTCATCTCTGTCCTCGTCATCTGCTGCAGGAGCTCTTATTCCTGGCGAAAGAGGTTGCAGAAATCAAATCCGTAAAGGGTATACCCACTGCTGAACGTTCACGCCGGTATACCGAAATACCTAGCTCCTCCGCTGAGGCGGCACGGAAAAGGAAGAGGCCAAACAATTCCGGTGATTTTGAAGTCCCACCCAGTCCGCATACGGGTGTTATGGGTGGGTATGTTGGCACACGCTCTTCTGGTGGCAGACGCAAGACATCCCAGGCAGTGGCTGACCCAAGCTCGATGTCCTTACGAGCACAAAGCCCTTCGCGAATACCTCAAGCGACTAAGCATGTTCACTTTTCAGGATCTGGAGGGTCTCAAGCTACTTCACCTACCTCACCTACCTTAGCTCATCCTTCACATCTGAGCCTCAACTCTGCGCTTCACTCGCAATTGGAGTCAATCGAGATGTCCCCGGTGAATGGGCACGCAGATAGACCTCACGATAGCTTGAAAGGATTGACAGTGTACATCATCCATGTCAAAGATACTCTGATGGACGGTCCCAGTCCAGGCGAAATCATCATCGAGCAGCTTCAAGAACAAGCAGAAGCAGCAGGACTAGAATGCGAATTCCATGTCACTGACTTTGGTGAAAGCATCTGGGTTTAGAGCTCGGGACAAATTTAGCTACTGCTCAAGCCATAATTACTGAACAGTGAAGGCTTGATCTATCGTTTGTATCGGCCACGCCGCAGTCTAGCGTCCTGTCTGTTGCACGATATTCCACGACAACTACAAATAATGCTCGTGTAGCGGTTCGCATAGGCCGAATGCAGCATTCTAACTTAGACGCTGCAGGTCGTGCTTTTGACAGCAAAAGGGCAGCACTTTCCCTAAAGCTGAAGTCCAGCAATAGCAAGGCAGACAAACACGAGATGTGACAAGTGGCCGTCTCACGTGCTTCGAATCGAAATGACAACGGTCTCAGCAAGCCAAGGTGCACTACGTCAGTATGGAGCCCACAGATCTTCCCCGGGGCGCCAAGCACGAACTCTTCGGAAGGGACGAACTGCTGCACAGAAGTGGATGCCTCCTGCCTCGAACTGGCAATCGTTAGCACGAAAACCCTCCTTCTGCCTGGGGTCAAATGTGTGTTTGCGTAGAGGTGAAGATACAGAGCGTATCGTCCTGACTCTATGCTCATGCTCCATATGCGCGATCCTACATTCATAATGTGCTCTCATCGTCCTCGAAGGACGGTTATCGACCATCTTCGAGACCGTGTTGTAGCACTCGATACCAGAGGACCGTATTGAGAGCTATTGCTTCTGACGTGTGATGTCTGTGTGCAGACAATACTGTGATAATCAGTATGCTTCAAGCAACAGGAACGCATGAAAGCACATTCAACGTAATTACGTGCCGCGAAAATGGTACCAGACACAATCGCAGAATCAGCCAAGATGAATGGGAACACCATCGAAGCACGATCGAGCCAATGCACCGGGCCAACCTCAAAAGGGAGGAGATTCGGAAAACCTTAATTCGGGACCACAACTTCCAACCGACCATGGCTCAACTCAACACCCAGATGCAGAGATGGCAAATGTCACATAAATCACATCTCGAAAGGGCCTCTTCGTCGCGTCGGCTAAATGCTGTTACTGACATGTTAGTGACCTATGTCAACGATCTGCGTATAGAATCTGCCGGACCAGTCATTGCAAGACTGAACACTGATCGAGAGCCATATGCAGCACAATTCTGTGCTGAAACGTGCTGCGCAAAGATGGTGCAGGTTCATAAGAAGCTGCTTGCGGCAAGCTTTCTAAGCTGTCTCCAATGCTGGTCACACGCGTCAGACCTGCTCTGGGGTCTGATTGTGGAAACTGACAAAGATCCAGGTATATCAATATCTGATAAGGTCTGGATCGAGGTCAATCACAACAGACTGAACGCGAGTATTTTCAAGTCAGGAAGGAAGACGCCTATTCAGAGCAGACAAGGCCTGTGCAACATCTCTGAGGCCTTGCGTGCTTACCTGAAAATAGCACAAAGTGACAGTCTATCATATCCGCTTGCTCATCTGCAATTTACTGTCCAGTATCGTATATCTGGGCGCTTCGAATATGATTACGCTGGCGACCTCCACGGAAACAATCGAGAACAGCTTCTCAAGCTTCGAGACGCTATCGAAGAACGCGAAGACTCAGACAACCTACTGCTCTTGCTAATGCTTTGGTGCTTCAAGATTCTGAAGACGTCTAGTCGTCCATTTCTGCCATTCGCACAAATGAAAGTTCACGTCGTACATGTTACCAGTGCTGCACTATCAGAAATAGTCCTGCCCAGAATGCTGACTTGCCACTTTATGTCAGCTTGGATCAGTGAACCATGTGAGACCATGCAAGCACTACTATCAGTCCTTGGAAGTGAGGAGAAGGTGGGATTACCACCTGCTGCACTTGTGCCTGAACTTTTTGCCGCAATAAGCTATGCGATTGTGGCCTTTATAGGGACGATGCCAGCGATCTCTCCAACCACATCGACAGAGGAGCTGTTTGACGCTGTGCTGAACGCACTCTCCAAAATCATTCGGGCTGATCGAACCGAATACTGCAGAAGGATTTCAGAAGCTTTGTTGTCGCTTTTCAGTCGGTCTGCCGCAGCACCTACGCACAAATGCACGTATTCGGAACACCTCGCTATGTTGACAGCGCACAAGATTATGGGCACAGGCTATTTCTGCAAGTACGGCACTCAAGAAGCTCTAGCTCCTGGACCAGTGACTTGGATGTGTACTGCTGAATGTTTCAGGGTGCATCCGATATCAGTTGGGCCAGTAGCCTTTGACAGCAAGCCTCTGACAGCTAATAATTACCCCTCCTCACCCACACATAGACCAAGGACTGACTCAATGACAAGCAGTAACACTTTCGAGTCTCGCTCCCTTTCAGGCTCAACAGCAGTGGGATCTAGTCCTGCAAGTCAATCTTCGACTGCTCTGCCTGCAGTCGAGGAAGCAGGAGAGGCTTCAGAAGAGGTAAAGAAGCTAGTAGCGACAACGTGCGCGGCACGACCACAACTTGGCCGATCGATTACTGCTGGAATACCTCAACGATTTCCAACAAACTCTTCTGGCAGAGGTAGTCTCTACGACTTCGTTTGTACAAGTGCACGTGCAACTGCGGAGCAGCTACGCAGGCAACTCGGCAGTGGCTCAATAGCTTCAAGGACCAACTCAAGAGCATCCAGAATGACACTTAGTACACAGTACAGCTTTCGTCGTGTCTTTGGCATTGAAGGATCAGACAGCTTTCCTCAAAGGTGTCCGACGACCTCGTCGGGAAAGATGAGTGTGGATGGGATTGAAGAAGCAGCGACTGGAAGAAGTGTGTCTAGGTTCTCCTATGCGCCTGGCTCACCTGATGCAATCTTGGTTGATGCCGATAGATCAAGCACAACTGAGAGCAGCTGCGAAGATGCACCTGCGTTGTTTGAAGTTGAGAAACTCGAGCTTGAGCCGTCGTATGTTTCAGCTTGGGTGATACAGCATAGTGCGCCTTTACCACAGCGAAGCTACAGTGCAGAGTAAGACAATTTTGAATGCTCAGGAAATGTATTTCTAGAATGTAAAACACTGCAAATTAGACTCTAGTACCAGTACTTGTGTTCTTCTTCGCCTTTCCGAACGAACCGCAAGAAATGGCAAAGCATCGTGTATTCAACCACTTGGTAATGCCTACAGTTTCGATCGGAGACAGCTTAGTCATGTCATACTTATATACACGAAATAACCTCCGTAATGCTATTGATTCACAAAGTACATGTTGTTTTAATACTAAACCGACAAAATATGGGTATCTCAACACTAATAATACAATCAAAGATTCCTATATTGCTCCTCTTGCTCCTTCTCTTCCATCCCACCACCGACCCGATACCAGTAAGCCAACCCACAATCCACATCCTTGATCATCGCTCCTCCCAATCCCGATCCGCATCTTTACTAGCTCCAGGGTCCGGCCCAATATAACTATAATAAGCACCACTACTGGTTACAGGCGGCAAACTCAACCTCTTCCTCTGC